>PPHD01008672.1:0-21501 GCA_002909625.1 Bambusicola thoracicus | reverse complement strand
GCTATTACCATGCTGGGACAAGGAGAGGCTTCTATTGTAAGTGTAACAAGGGAACATGAATGCGGGATTAAAGAGCACAACACAATGCTCCTTTTCCTAAAGAGATGTTGCACTTGAGCAGGTGGGGAGTGTTGTGCTTTAAGTCGGTAAGCAGTAAGACTAAGAGAAGCAGTTCTGACTGAAGATATCCATTCCTACAGAAAGCTATGGCCCAAGCATCAGCTCCTGCCTTCTCTGCAGGGACATCTTATGCTCACAGCACCTAGAGAAGCTGCCATCTATCCCAAAAAGTCCTTTCTTATCAGGCAAAAGCCTCATATGGAGGTGCTGCTGCAAAGCCCCTGGTCCCAGGCAGCTGTGCTCAGGCAGCTCAGCACTCATCCAGTACAATTCTGAGTTCTGCATTTCCACATCACCCTTCTGCCTCTCAAGGCAATGAGGATGGAGGTGTTAAACACAATGTTGGGGCCAGCACGGTCCTCAAGGATCCATATGGGTCTGTACAAACAGAAGGAAGGTGGGATGGAAAACACAAACTGCCTTCCCAGCACTGAGCCTGGAAAATAATTTGGAGGAGGATTTAAAAAAAAATAAAAATCTGGTGAATGCTTTCTTACCACTATTCTTCATCCCTCCTCTTTTCTGGTGTCCAGGCAGAAACTATTTAGGAGGTAAATAAATGAGTTACAGACAAAAGCATCATTTGGGTTAAAACTTATACTAAGTTCGAAAATTTTCTCAGTGATTAGTCTCAACAATAAACTTATTACAAAATGTGGAAGTTAAATTCTTGTCTACATGGTTTATGTACTTCTAAGTACTCAAAACACACTGTTGTCACTGTTTGTCAGTGGTAGGGTTACAATACCCATTCTCCAAAGAGCATCAAAAATGATTCTGTGCCACTGGAGAGAAGACAAAGCTGTCTGCAGAGAACAAGACGTATAACTGGGGTGTAAAAATGCGTGATTTCTGACTGCTACTGTGCAGAGAACAACTGCTGTAGGATTAAAATGAAGAAAGAAAAGCTAAACTCAAATGGACTGATCACTGGCAGGAGAGAAGACTCCTTACCGACAGTCAACCACAGAAAATATCCTTGAAAAATATTTCAGCACATACTAGGAAAGAGTTACTGGAATAAGTCTTTGCCATACAGCGGGCAGTTAAAGAAAAAAAAAGGCAGAAAAAGCTGGAATTTTTTTGTGTAGCTTTTTACTCTATAGTGAAATAAACAAAGAAAATGGTTTTCCTGTTGTTTTTGTTTTGCTTTTAACTTTTCCTGCATTGGTCACTATAACAATACCTCTAGGTGATTAGAAATGGCATTAAGTCCTCATTCCCCTCTCTTTTACCCACCACTGGCATGAGTCTTTGCATGAGTTGGGAGCACAGCAGAGGACACAGATGTGGAGAGAATAGGGGAGATGAGAGCATGGGGAAAAGGAGTAAGGAGTTGTTTGCTTTGAGGGCATTTGAACCAAACTGTCAGAATATCTATGCAAATAACAGAAGATAACAGTGTAGTACAAGTGTGGGGAACGTCTTACAATACAGTTTGCCTGCGCCAAATATTACTTTGTTCCTACTGCTTCGACTTTTTTAGTACCAAAATTCACCTAGAGATGGTTAGACAAAAAGCAGAATGGGAAAATCCTAGAATGAATACCCTCACATCTTGCCATTCATTCTACAAGGCTTGAATTGGTTTGCTAAGCTGCAGGTCTTGGTGTGGTCTCCTGATATTGTATCTCAGGTTGCATAACAGACCAATGCTACTTGGCTCAGAGGTTATAGGAAAAGTCAGGCACAGAGTCCCCTTCACCCTTCCTCCCTTTTATTCTTTCACACTGGAAATGTATTTTCTTAAGATGCTACCAGGAGCCATTGAAAAAAGAAAGTTTACACGTTATCACAAGTATAATTCATTACTAATTGCACAAAAATGTTCAATAAATATTATCAGTGCTTTCAAAAGCTAATTATGAATTTTTAAAAGTGTAGATAAACGAAAGTGTCTGCCAATATGAACAAAAACACTGCCTGTCTGGCCCCCAGTTTGTCTCCTCTTTGAACGTAATCACTGATTCAAATAGATTTTATCAGCCTCGTAGAACTTCAAAGCTCCAGAAGAAAAATGCAATTTGCCAAAATCCTCCCCAAAATATGTAGAGCATCCTCGAACGCTATCTGCCTTCATTGCAGGGTGCTTAAGCCCCAAGTCCAGGTGGAGGATTATTTGCAGGCTCCACCCACAAGCCTGGATCCCTGCCAAATAAGTTATAAGCAGACACATTTATCTATGTCGCTTAGTAGCAAGAGGAGAGCTGTCATGATAGTGTAATAGCACCTTTTTACCTTTTATTCAATAGTGATATGGATAGTGTGCTTTTTCTTAAATTACAGTACGAAGAATTATATGAATACAGTGGCAATTTCTGTTATACTTAAGCAGGCAAATTTCTCTCTACCACATAATTTACAGAACTCAAATTCAATAAAACATTACATGATGGTCCATTACTGTTATCAATTTTGAATAATCCATCTTCATTTTTCATTTTACTGGAAAATAAAGTGTGCCAAAGACAAAGTGGAAGAAAAAAAAAAAGTGCCTGAGAAGGTGGTTGGTGTAAACTTGGATGTTGTTTTAAAATTACATGGAGCCATTTACTGCATCCAAGTGTTCCGCCTTGAAATAGCTGTTGCCCAGAATTAGTATGGCACAGCCTTGAATACACAGAAGTTCTTGCATAGAAGAAGAGGCATTATCTATTAACAAAATGCAATGCATCCTGGCAGCTAATATTTTAAACAAGTATGGGGGTGAAGGAAAAAGGAGGAGGAGAGAAAGGTATCTGGCAGAAACACTAAGAAGTACTCAAAAAACCCTGAGATGAAAAACTGTCACTTGTGGGAAGAGGAAAATTTACAATAGTCAGACATGGCAAAAGCGGCAGAAAGCACTCCTCCACTTTTCACCAAGCTGGAGATGGAGGTCATTCACCTCTGTACAGCGGAACCTGAGCTCATGCAGCAAATGTTATGGTTGAAAGTGTACACAAACAAAGACAGGCAACTCAGAGTTACAGTTCCAACCACAACCATGACTAACAGCTCCTCACTAGCACAGCACAGAGATGTCACCCTGCTGTGCACCAGTTTAAGTTACGCCTCCAAGTCAAATGCCACACACACTGGTGGCTTTTCACTCCCTGGCTCATGTTTGCATTTACAAACGCACTGCAGATATGGGAGAGGAGTTTGTTTACTTGTATAGGACTCTGGAGGTGGTTCGGAAGAACAAATGCTGATGTTCCTCACTAGCTCTTGTAAGACTCAAGCATAGTGAAGAGCCTCCAGTTTAACAGAATCCATGTAGAGGCAGCCTGAGCCAGTGTTCTGCAGGGAGGCTGGCACATGGCACTTCATGTTGATGCCTCCTATGCACCCCAAGGCTGCCAAGTACCACCCGGACCAGCAGGGTGACCACAAATGCCAGTTCTGCCAGCAAAGAGCCTGGGAAAAAATGAACCACACAGTACATTGGCATTGCATGGAAAATATACTAAATTTATTAATTCTGCTGAATGTCAACTGAAATATAACTTACTGAAACTGACTGAATTTGCATCACAGCTTACCGAAATTACCCTAGCAAACTGAGAGACCGGTGAACACATTTGGTAGCCAAGGTTGAAGCGAAGCTTGGGTGCACTTGCACAGATCCTGCCTCAACAAACTTTTCCATAGTGCACTACAAAGGGGCACTAACAGGATTCAGTCTGTTTCTTTGTAGTCAGTGAGCCGGAACAGCAACTGCTGAAGGACAAATAAAACTTCAGAGCCCACTGTGCACTGAAGCCTTCCTAGGAGGACTGCTGCAGGATTTCTTGCAGGGAGAGGTGCTCCAGCCTCCAAAGCTACTTCTGCTCCCTACAGTTGTGCCATTGTGCACGTTTGGTGCTTGCAAGTTACAGCTTTCTGGACTTCCCTTTGATTAAACTTGCAAGGCACATTTCTGAGAACCGCACAGTTTTGAAACTTCCATGTTGAAGGCAAGGGGGAAATTATCCAAGAAGAGATTAAGAACGCCCTTTCAATTTTCTTAGGTGTGGCTGAGCTTTTTTCTCCATATAAATAGATGATCATTAAAAAACAATCTAGTCCTCAGAGGTAATTTAATCTAATTCTTTCCTTTAGGCTGGGCACAAGCAGAAATATTTCTGGGTAACATTTTCCCCTACAAATAAAAAAATCTGGAAAATGTTGGGCAAATGTTGAATTATGATGCTAAGCTGGTAGAATTCCCTCCCCACCCATCGCTCCAAAAACTAGAATTTCTGTAGTTGTACCATCAAGCACAAGTGTGTAAAACAAGCGGTACACCAACATCTTCAGCCAATTCAACTGAAGACCATTTTTAATGCCAAGACACTAAGCTAATTTGCTCTGAGTTTATAATTGACTTCCTTCAGTAACTCCTTTTACACTGAAAGCAAATCTCTCTGCTCATCTGAGAACACACCTAGACATCAGATTTTTTACTTCTTTTGTTTGTACAGAACTCTTACGGTCTTCAGCCTTCAACAGCCAACAATACAGTTCCTTGACATGGCTCAAATATGCTTATGGAAATATCAAAAACGTCAGTGGTATTTTGAGTTAGCTTTTTCTCTTAGAAAACAGATGAGTTTAAACATGAATTTTCACTTGCTCTAGCAAAAAAAAAAAAAAAAAAAAAAAAAAGTCAAGATATTATATCAATATTAGAAAAATAATTTCTAAATAGCAGGAGTTAATAAATGCTGCCTAAATTTTAGTTAAATGCGATGAATCCTTGAATAAAGTGTGACAAATTCTGAAGCACAGCAACCAAAACAAATTTAAATGCTTTTACGTAAAACACACAGGTACATATGCCTGTACTTATACAACTGTTACTGAGGGTACAATGTCAACTTCCAGTTTTGCAAAGATTAAATGTGCCTGTAGTAAACTCCTCTGTGTTTCAGTGAGGCTTCACTCGCATGTGAAAAGTAGAACTTATTTCTTCACAATACTAAGGCCAGTGTTGCCTAGGCTCCTTGTATTTTTCGTTTCTATTCCCTTTGTTGGCCGCAATAAATAGTAAATACTACAGATAGTTACGTAGCTAGCTGCAAATACTAATTTGATTAGCTAACACAATTTGTAGGATATGGGGATACTACTCTGTGTTCTTTCAAGTTTATTTAGTTGAATATTGCCAAAATATATTACATATATATATATTTCATATCTTTTCTTCTTTTCACTGGATTTTTTTTTAGTGTTCATGTTTGAATTTCCTCCTAGTTTTGGGTCACTTTGAGTATATTTTTATCAATCTGGTTAACTACAATGTCTGTGGAAGAATAAAACTTTAAGAAAATCTTGTTATTAAGAATAACATTGTTAGTAAGAAAAATATCTAATAATTGGAAATTAGTACTTTCACTAGAAATCTGGCTCTACAGCTGCATTCATTCCATCTCTAGAGCATCTCTACAAGGTATGTCATATAAATTCAAGGTCCAGTCAGAACCAATTGTTCTTGTACTTTAGATAACTATTGTTCACGAATGATAAACCAAAAACAGTATGGAAAATGAGCTGACAAAAACTAGACAAATGGCTTTGGAAGGGGGAGTTGGGACAAAATAAACTGCTCTTAGGCAAGTCTGAGAAAGAAGTAAATAATAAATTATTTATTTTCCCAATTATTTGCTCGGCTTTTTGCTCAGGTAAGATGGCAGCTGCAAGCCTCAGTAACTTGAAACAACTATTAGTATTTCAATACCTTATAGTATCAATAGTTAAAATATTACAGACTGCATTAAAGAAATCCCTGTCACTTATTTCTAGACACAATAACTGACACTGCCTGAACCCAAATTACGTAAGTTGCACGAGTTCATGTATCCCATGAAATCTGGTCCTGAAAACCTCCTCTGTAGTTAAGAGGAAAGACACATGGACACACACACAACTCTACAGATAATTAACCCTATGACTGCATTCCTTTTAGTTGAAGGAGGATGTAAAAAAATTTGAGGCAATAATCTTTCTCAACTTGATTACAAATGACATGCTGATTCAAATCTGGTACTAGTGCATATGAAACAGTTTTTATTCTCCAAGTGAGAAACATCAACATTTCAAAAGAATCGCAAATTATATATTTTTAATATACTCAATGAGCGATTATTCATGCCCTAAGTTTAAAAATGTGGAATCCAAAGCAAACTTATGTACATTAAAAAAAAAATATTTCTTATAAAGAAATTCTATTTTCTGTTAAAAAACAGACTTTAAAATTTTTTAGGTCTTATTAGTTGCTCTGAGTATACTGACATTTCTTCCATAACTTCTGCTTGATTAAATTCCACGCAACATGGCATTAAGTTAAATTCATAGAGTAGAATAAATTATAACAGGGTTAGCTTCTAAAACAGGTGTAAAAAATAACACATTTTAGTGTTACTTATCAGCTTTGCTAGGGCTAATTTTTTCTGCACTGATGAGCTGAAGTATATGCTCTGACGTGGACACTGGCAATCTCAGAAACTAAAAACTGCAAAAACACATGAAAGAATAGAGGACCTAAAAATAAAGCTTTTCTTTTTTTAAATTAAGTCTTTTCAGAAAGTTTGTAAGAGTAACATTACTAAGATTTTCACCAAAAATGATAGAAATAAATGCAAACAAGAATAAAAGGCTATCTCAGGTGCACCTGGGAGAGAAGATAGGTTGTTCAGTGCATGCATATGGTCAGCACTGGCATACCTTTGCAACACAAAGGCAATCTGCTAGGTGATTTTGTGTTTGGTTCTGCAAAGAGCTGTTCATTTCCTTTCCAGGGAGGATGGAGAGGAACCAAGACATCCCTAAGAACAGTGCGTATTCCCACAGCTTGTATTTCCACAAGCCTATCGCCCTGGATTTCTGTACTTTATCAACACAGACGCTGGTCCTGCAAGAAAGTGTGGTTCCTTCACAGGAGCTAAGTGGCAAGACAGAAGTGAGGACAGATACTTAAAAGGTGATAATTACCAAATATATGAATTAATAATGAGAGAGAGAGAGAAAGAGAGGGAGAGAGGGAAAGAAGGGTTCTCCTAGATTTAAAAGAATAAGAAAAAAAGATACTGACCTGAGTTCGGTTAAAAGCCACACGTGCAAATACTGCCTGTGAGATTCCTGCTCGTTTCAGTTCATCACGGACCCACTGGTAGATTTCGGAAGACACCTCTGTGTTTGTTGAGACCTGCTGCTCCAACGGCTTGTTCATGGATCTACTGACAGGAGGAGGGTGGTTCAAGTACTGTTGGTTTAAGGACTGCTGGGCTAGAAGTCTGTTCACTGCATACTGCTGGTTCAGCAACTGGGCCATTACCAGCTGCTGATTTACCAGCTGAGGGCTAATGGGAGTAGATACAAGTCCAGGGTGCAGGTTTGGAAGCGGGGTCCGAACTGATGGTTGACTACCATGAGAAAGCTGAACAGGGGATGGAGGCTGTTCGGCTGTGTTCCCTGGGACTGGCTGCTGACCGAAGTTGACATGGTTGGCACCTTGCTGGGATAGTTCAGAAAGGCTATCCATCTCAACTATGATGGAAAAGAAACATTGAAAAAGCCAACATGAGACTGAATATCACAAATTTCATTCTCCTTGCAAAATGTGCTAACAAAAGTAAATAAAGATAAAACAGCATATTCAGGGTTGAGATTACATTATTCTCCAGCCTAGACTGGCAGGTCTATTACAACACTGTTCCTGCTATTTGCCTTCAAAATTCATCTTAAAAATAATGGTGTAGTGGATATTAAAAAGAAAAACAAACCCACGGTACAAAAACCTGCCCATCATTGACACTGAGTCATTGGAGGAACCAGCAGAACATCAGACCAAAACAACGTGTTTGAAAACATGCATGTGGCAAGGAAGTCACTGTCAGAGAGCTTTGCAAACGTGCGATGCACCAATTGCCAACCAAACCATGAGTTGGTGGCTGCAGAGGGTATTCCCACAGTGATAGATGTAACGAGTGCTCTAGACATAGCAGAAAACAACTAGGAGGAGGGCAAATACAGGAAACTTCCCTTTATGCTGCAGAAGATACAAGCATAATGGTGACTGTGCCAGGAGTAAGGAGTGCTGTTACTGGAACATCCAGCCCAGAGAGAAGCCCCAGTGACTGGTTGTGTTACTCCTGTGGGGTCCCTGCCCCAACATCTGCAGCTCCCAGACACAGGAAATCTGTAACAAGCAGGGTGGGGTGTGGACCTCCCTATGTAATACGAATTTCTAGATGCTGCATCAATTGTACGGGACTGCTAGGAACTAGTATAATTTATGTAAATTACACAGATGGGCTGCTTTATCTTGCAACCATGTATGCATGTTTTTTTTTGGTGACTTGCAACATGGTTGATTTTTTTTCCTTATATTAACTCATCTGCTTTGACACGCCCTCCTTTTTAATTAACAACACAGTTTTTTAAACTTCAAGAGTTCTTCCAGTTTGTCTCTTGTGCATGATAAGAAGATATAGAATAACTCTAGGTTAATGTAAATGAGTCATATTTTTACCAGTATATGTCAATTCCAAAGATTTAGCAATGCTGATCTGGAAATAGCTTTAAGAAAACACACTTTATTTTAAAAAATCTAGTATCTTCATGGAAGTGTTGTAGCTATTTTTTCTTATACTAGTAAAATGTATTTAACAAGAATAGGCAATATGTGTGCTTTTTATAGTGATTACAATCTCTACCAAAAGGTACTCAGAAAAGATCGCCCCTTTCTCCATGGGAATAATAAATGGAAGAAAAGATCAGCACTTGGACTCCCACTCACAGCCCTTCATCGTCCGCTGTCCTACATAGGAATGTACAAACACTTCTTTCCATGTGCTAGTTTCAATGTCCTCAAATGAAGGGACTATGAAACTATCTTGACGGGCCAGAAGCATTTCGCAGGGTACGCCCCACATTCATGGGCTCCACAGCAAAACTACTCCTACAGTGGAGATGGAAGAACATTCTGTGGAAAGGTCACCTTCCACACAAGAGCTCTACCAGCATGGACCATCTGAAACCACATGCAAACTCGCCACCACCTAAGAAGACCATAAATCCTTAGTACAGCCCAGTGTTGCACAGAATATACAAACTAGGTGAAGGAAAGAAGTCACCTGTTCTCACCAGCAGAAAGTAGAGATCAACCCATGTGGGCCATTCACTTGGAAAAGTAATTCAAGCAATTATCACAAAAGTGATTCATGATCTTCATTACTGCCTTAAGCTATAAAAGGCAAGGAACCCATTTTGGTAGATGAATGATGTTGCTTCAAATACTAAGAGCTAAGTCAATCTCAAAATCTGGTCCAAATTGAGATCCCATTTCTTCATTCTACTGAAAGCTATGTAGAAATTTTCTGACATAAAGTGTTCAAAATTATGTTAACGGGTTTAAGAAATAGTTTTAAAAATGGACAATACAGGAAGATAAAAGGTACTATGGAGTTAATATGCCTCAGTGGCGGATTTTCTTCTCCTGTAATTCACTCAAGTTTAGTAAAATAAGCAAACAATTGTGACAACTATTTGCTAAAATGAATTGAAATCGGTCCTAAATTCATAAAATTACAGCATTCTTCTTGGAACGCAGTGATAGTTACAGAAACCTTCTTCTTTATACATACATTAACCAGAGCAAGAAAAAAAATACATACATTAGAAAAATTCAGCAGATTACAGTTCCAGGAACAGGTTTTTAAACAATTATTCTGGGCTGTAGAAGATCTCTAGATTTACAGAATGACAGCTTTACATCTCTGGCAACCCAAGTCAGTGCGGCTGTTTCAATAGCAAATATTTATTTAAATGAATTCTTTTGCTATATGTGTACTTTCTACATCTACTCATCAAAAGCATCCTAAACTTATCAAAAAGGGACCTGGCTTCTTGTGTGACTGTGACAGACCTCAATGTGACACATAACTGTATGTATCCACCATCACAGAAATTTTTAATTCTTTCTTTCCTTTTTTTTTTTTTTTTTTTTTTTTGCTTACCCATCATATCTTTTGCCTTCTTGAAATGTTTATACCACCTTCCAAATTCCTGACATTTTGCTGCTGAGACATTTGCATAGTAAGTGCTGTTCACAATGGAAGAAATCATACTCTGTGTGAAAAGGGGAGAAGAAAAAAAATAAATCTGTAATACAGAGCAGTACAAGTCAAAGCACAAATAATTTCAATTGTTGAAGCTACTACATTTTTATACTTTGAGAATCATATTGCATTCTGATCCTGTTGTCCAAAGCTTTTTAAAAAATTCATTAATTGAATATAAAACCAAACCAAGGTATATTTTAAATGAGAACAACAAAAAAAAAGCAGACGTAGTAAAGGAAGAACAAAGTTATCGACCAAGAAACATTAGATGGGCTCAGGATGTAAGATGCTAAACATGAAAATATATTTTGTTTGTTCTATTTCTGCATTTAAATTTGACTGATGTTTCACATACCAACACAAGTTTACAAGCATACAGATGCTATACTGACTCCAGAAATGCAAGCAATAACCCCAATAAGTCCATTCCTATTCCCTTTGTAACACTTACACAGAATAGAACCTGGAAAATCAAAGGACCAAAATTTATCTGAATGAGTGGTAGGTAGCAGGGTGGTAAAATGCTTTCTAGAAGAATAAAATCTGTGTGTCACAACCCAAAACAATTCTGGATTTGCCTTTGTTAAACAGTATTTCAAATGATTCACAGAAAAAGGCTTATGAAAAATTCTTGTTGTGTCTAATTCTGTAAGAGGATATTAGCCATAAAATATATCTTTTTTTTCCTCAAAGGTTCTCAAGATATCAGATAATTACAGTGAGAAATTTACCTTCTGCTCAGCTTTAACCAATTTTTAAACAGTGGAATTCACAATGTCTAAAACTTCCAGTTCTCATACATTTCTTTACAAAATCAATTAAGAAAAGGCCTTAACAAATGAGGCACTGCTTCAACATGAAAATTACATTCAGCATATGATGTATGAACAACAAAATTAACAAATGTAATTTCAATAGACTGAACTTTGTCAACCTTCACCTTTCTATAAGGAAAGTAGTTACTTTTAGCTTAACTACAAGAATTGTCCAGCATATTCAGAAAACAATGACATTCAAGAAGACAAAGCTCTAATTATTATGTTTCTTTGCTATTCAGCATGTAACATTTAGCTGTATTTCTGCTGTCGTAAAATCAATGTAGAGTATGAACTCTTTGTTAGACAAACTGCAACAATCACTGGAAGAAATAGTTTGGAGAGAAAATGCCATAAACATTACCGTAACTCTTCTCTTATAAGGCTAGTTCAGCTTCTAACTAAAAGTATCTTGATTATTGATTGTAGTGAAGTTGATTATAACCATTCGTTTTCTAACACAATACTCAGTAACATGCTATTTGTGGAGTCTCAGAACTGCTACAGTGAGGCGGTATAACTGATGCCAAATGTGGATACCCTCTACTCATCAGGCAGCTATTTTAATGTTTCTCTGAATCACTAAAATTCTTACCATTCCTTGATATTAATCTGGCATTTCTGAAATTAACTATAAGCCTTTTGACAGTGGTATAAAAGGAGACTGAAATCTTAATAGACTTTAGCCTGGCTGACCTGAACTGAGCTCAGTTAAATCCAATTTCAATTTTCAACATAATAGCAGTATCATTAATGTCTAATACTTACAAAATTATTGTTTAAACTATTTTACAGATTATACCACTTTAAACACGGGCCCATGATACATAAGGTGTGATTTAAAAAGTCCTGTGAATCTGAATTCTATGACAAATTCTATGAACGCACTGTTACTGTACATGCAAAACCTGTAGATCTGCTTGTGCAAAATGGGGAACTGCAAGTGTAATAGGCCACTTTCCCATATGACATTAAGCACATTTTGTGCATGCCATTCAGATTTCAAGGTGGTTTTCTTTTATTTTACTTTGGCCACTTCAGATGTCTTCTCCTGCTCAAGTAACTTTGATAAGTATGAAAACGTGTAAATTGATAATAATTTTAGTAAATTACCTATTACCAATGGATCTAGGATTTCCTATTTCTCACTTCCATGTCATTTTCCAAAGGAGATATGACAATGAAATGGTTGTCTCTAACATCCTTTGCTTCTTCAGAAATAAATTTAATGCAGTTAATTTATTTTATAATCAAACAGGGGACTAGTCTGTTTAAACAACACTACTAGGAATTTTGCCTTCTCTGACAGAGTGTGAATCTGAGACTATGATGGCTAATAATGGGATTTTACTCCATACCTTCTAAGAAGATTAAAAAAAAAAAAAAAAAAAAAAAAGCCACAGACATTATCTTCGTGTTTTAAAATGAAAATTATCCTCCTTTTTCTTTGAGAACACTCACGGAAACTTTCAAGTGATATTACCTACGCTAAGAATCCTCATCAGGAGGAATCAATGATTTATTTACTAATTCACTGAAGGCAAAATTTTACAAGCCAGATAAAATATTACTACCTTGTTAACTCAGAAAATAACTTGACAACACCGAATTTCATTGTTTCTATTCTTTATTTATTATCTTGTCATCAAAGCTGCTGTTATGTCACTGCAAAGAGATGCACTTCGCTGTGGAAATTCCTATATAATTCCTACTGCTGTATAATATCTAATGTTTTAGCAGTAGTTTATATATATACACATGCCCACTGTGCTTAGGGCTTAAAACTGAGTATCAAACCCTCTGAGTGGTATTCAGAGATCCACACTCTAGACTATAGGTATACTGACATTTTCCTTATTTCCCTGGTCATTACATATGAGGAGCTCCCAGTGTCTAGTCTTATGCTTATTAATGATCAAAGTAAGAATGGCTGTAATTGCAACACATATTAAGGTACTATTGCACATAGTTCTTCCTTATCTGTGAGACACAGAGGCAGACACTTTCCATGTACAGGCATGACGAATATAAACACATCATACAAATATCAGGCACATTCAAACGCTTTACATTCATCAGTCAATCTCATTTCTTTTTCACACGTCGCCAAGAAAATTGATAGAAGGCAAAACCTGGTCACAGCTCCTCAGTCTTAACACATCGCCCAGAAGTTTACCCTTGAAAGCAAGTTGCAAGACTTCAAGATCGCAAATTTCCCTCTCTCGCCTCATTCTGTCCCTCCCCCCATACACTGAGCTTTCAGTCCTGCTCTGAGAATCAGAAGATCTAGTCTGAAATGGTACCACCTTCACAGAAATCCCACTATTCTGGAATGATACCATCTGTTGCAGCCCAAGTGCTCTTTTTTTAGCCAAATAAGTTAATTATAATTAGGCATCCAACAACTGTGTGGAGGTAAGGGTAGAATTTGTAGCAAAGTTCAAGCTGAGGTTTGTTTCATGTAGATTGAGCCGAATCCCACTCTCTCAGGGTTATTAAATACCAGAGATTTGAAGAACAGGCACCATAATTTCTTAGATAAATTGGGGAACAACGTTACCTCTCAAGCAGGATTCTTTTCCTATGCCCATCAAATAAAAACTGATAAGACAGCAGTATCAAATGCCTTTGATGCTGTGTCAAAAGCTAAGGGAAGGAACATCCTGCATGGCACAGGAAAGACCCATGTGTTTCTTGCTGGCTGGTCACCTCAGCCAGTGGTGCAGGTGCTAAAGGGAGGCATTTCACAGACATTTCCCCCAGCACTGTTCTCTGACCAGGTAAAGCAATGTTAGATCATCACTAAAAGTATGCTGTTGTCCTTTTTGCAAACCAACAAAAACAATGTTAATCAGGTTAATTCAATCATCTAAACCAAAACTGTTCATGCTTTTCTGCCAAATCAACCAACCACAGCAAAATCTGTTATCAGTGATTGCTCAGCTTCCAGTCAAAAAAGCTTTTAACCCCCACAGTCCCAAAACTTCCCCTAAATAACCTTAAAATTGTTTTTATATGGGCAGAATGAGGTTGTTTTCATGCCTCATGAAGGGGCAGTTGGACTGCAGTATTTACACAGAACAAATACATACTGACAGACTTAGCAGAGAGAAAGAGCAGTTTCCTAAAACAACTCGGCTGAATTAGATATTGGGGATTCCTTTGCAAATGAAGCACTCCCCTCAGAAGGAGCGTCATAACCCAAACTTATTTAGGCCTTTCAGGTTGTTTAACTAGGAAAAAAATCCAAGCTTTTTTGCAACTCATTCATTGGTGTTTAAAGCTTCAAGCCTGCTCAGTGGAAGGGGCAAGGGCTGCAACAACTTATTTACACAATTATCTAAATACGATTAAACAGCTGATGGACAAATATTAAACTGGAAAATGTATAGTCATTTCAGCTTAATGTAATCCTCTTTCTGTAAACACCCAAGATGATTTTTTTTCAACCAGAACAGTCCTGACATCTCATAAGCCTAAGGGTGAATAGCAAGAGATTGTTTTTGATAGTTATAAATATTCAAAAGACATGCAGACCATCTGCTTTCATAATACAGGTAAAGCAAGACTGAAATGGTGACTGCTGTATAAAAATGGTTCTTTTAACAAAGTCTTCCTCTCCTCGAAAACTATAAAGACAGATGTCAAAAACTGTTTACACAGGGTAATCAGGAGCGTGCAAAATGTAATATTCCTTTTACACACAGTGCTTGCTAAAGAGATTTTTTTTCTTTTTCTTCCCATCTGTGTGTTGCAACACATTTCTACAAGTTAAAAACATTTTTTCAAACAGAGATCTCATGAATACCCAAAAACATGCTATCTGGTTTCTGAATGCTAATTAATTTCAACTAAGGAATCTGATTTTTTTTTTCTGTAGGAAGGAATGCATGCTTTTGAAATGGAGCACTTCAACAATAACAGCCACTGAAAACAGAACACCCCGCAAGTTTAATTTTGCACTAGTTTGACACTGGCTATTTTCACAACTGTTTTGCATTCAAACCCGCATCTGCTAAATCTGGCTATAAGACACAAGGAGCTATTCTCCTGCTTTTCAAAGGGGATTTTATTTATGTTTTACTATTTGTCAAGATTTCAGTATAAAGCTTTGTAACATCATAATGGTTTTGTCAAGTGATAAGTAGAAGGTACCTTGTCTTCCTAGCAGAATATGAACAGTGCTGCCTATAAACCTCACAGTCAATTTTCAGAGCTGAAACACTAATCTTGACAGTAACCTTTTAATATATTATATTAATGGCAGAGAGGCGTTAAGCACCTTTTTTTTTTTAATAATTCTCAATAAAATGAACATTTTCTGAATAATCTGTCAAACTACTGGCTCAGTTTTTGAAAGCCAAACTTTTAAGGCTCTATCCTATTTTCTATCCCATAAATCCTTCACTTTACATCAGCAGGATAGCATGTTCCAGTCCTGTAATCCTAATATGCCTTAAAAAAAAAGGAAGGGAAAGAAAGAAAAAGGAAAGATGTTATGAGTCTTTGTCCCTACACTTAGTTTGAATAGTGATAAAGTTGCAGAGTAGAACTCCAAGATTTGGGTGGGAGGAGAGATCTTTTCTTAAAGGACAGAGGAACTTTGTTTCCTCAGTTTTAGCTCCTATCAGTGTATTTGTTTGTTTGTTTTTACATAGAAATTGAAACATCAGTTTGAATGCAGTGTGAACTCTGAGAAGTCTTTCTTTCTCAGGAGATTTTACATTAGCATTTTTCAAATGAGAATGAACACTCAAGCACCAACTGGATAACATAAGATCACCCCCAAATCAAAGATTTTAGCCTGCCTGAGCCTCTGCCAGTCCACATACTGCAAAAACTCAACCAGGGCAAAACACTGCTCCTAGTGCTCTAGTATGGCACAGAACCATCACCTGCCACCTCAAGTAAAACCAGACCTGTCGCTCAGAAACATCCAGCCACCAGCTGTGGTTTAGACAAGGAATCACAAAATAGACAGCTTAATTGAAGATGAAAAACAATGTTAAATTTGCTGGTCCTTTACCTTGAACTCCTTTATGCGTTAAAGTAATGCAACGGAATTTGTTGGCATATGCCCTGTAAACATGTAGAATAAGGAAAAAAAATAACACAGATGGACAGAGCAGAAAAAAAAAACAAAAAAAAAACTTTTGTTTGTGCCTTTGGCACTGCACTTGGATGGCTATCTGACCTCTATACTGCTGCCAGGGTCAGGAGAATTAAGGATCTGCATGGCAAATGCTGGTCATATAAGTTAAAAACTGCCTAAAGGTGTATTTCAAATGATAACAAAAGCTTTCCTTCCAATACACAAGCACTTTTATCCTCCTTTCTCCTGTCTTTATCTAGTATAAATGATTTCTTCCTCCTTTTCTGTCTTCTTATGTGGCCTTTAAGAATTCTAAAAGCACACTTTAATATAAATATACAGCTGCACTGAGTGTGATGAAGGAAGATTACAAAATGAAGATTCTCAATAAACTATACATATATAAATATATACCCCCACCAGAAGATTTTGAAATACAGAGATGAGGATTCAGCATCTGAAGAAACTGATCCTTGCATTAACGTTTGCCATTTGGTAAAATAAATTCCTAGCTGTTGTTGCATGACCAAGCAGCTTTCTCCCAATGTTTTCTGAGCATCTCCCACTGATGGATATAAATAAAACTTAAACAAGAAACTGCTTCCCAAGATACTAATCTTACATTTACAAAGGATAAAGGCTTAAGAAAGAGGAAGATAGGTAGGTGGGAAATGGTAATTCAGATCTGAATTGACTTTTAAACTTCTTTACAAGCTGTATGCCATAGTTACCTACACTTAAAAAAAAAAATAAAATCATAACCTCCACCTATAAAATGTAAGGAGATGTAAGGTGTTTTAGTCTTCACTGTCAGATGTCCAACATGAATCTTTATAAGCATCCTGATTTTTATTGCATGCCTTGTAAATGCTAAGTACTTAGTAGTAAAAATATGGATAAAACTTAAAATGTAAAATAATCAAAATTTAATAAGTTAATGCTTGGTTTAATTCACTGAATGAAAACGTCCCTGTAGTTTGTGGGGTGTATTATTATACCCTAAGATTTTGATTCACTGGTGTCTGCAGGAAAAGTTCTGATGCCAGAGAGCTCCATGGGTAAAGCAAGCACTATCCATTTTAGTCAGGAATCTGACTGAAATACTCGTAGGAAGTAACTAAATTCCTTTGTACTGCTGTTTTTGCTTAAATTGGGAATGCATATTTTCAAGTGCCTGTCCCTGTTACTCCCACTTTTATGCCCATCACAAAGCCATCTTGGAGCACAGAGGCAGATTTTCTGCTAGATGAAGCTAACTTCACGAAGTTCCAACCACGGAGAGTGCTTTGAGTCCGTGGGACCAGTGCAGAGCTACAGCAGGATAAGCTCTATCCCTCCTCCCCAGCCCTGGAATATGATGACAGAGACCTTTTCCTCAAGCATGTCCCTCTCCAGCAGCTGCTCCTGCACCAGGCAGTGGCACAGTGCAACACGGACAAGGCAAATCAGCATTTATTGTACAAGAATGAAAGCTGGGGTAGGCAGGGTCTTGGAGATCACAGATTAACCTGGTGGAAAACTGAAGTGAGATACAGCTTCCATCTCCCTCTCAAGTATATTGCTTTTATTTCTAACAAAACACTTTTAACCTGGTCAGACTGCTTCTGACTTGTTTCCTATCTGGAAAAGACAATCCTAACGCACATGCTTCCAAATGTTATCCTAATGCAAATGCTTTGTGTGGCAGGTGACATTTTAGATCTATTAATGCATAAAATGCAGCTTTCAGCACACAAAATTTCCACAGAAACAAATCATACATTTTCCTGATAGAGATGCAGATAATCTCTCTATCTTCAATGAACCACAATGGTGATTTTCCACTACAGTTTTTGTAAAACGCTGTTCAAAATTGCTTAGCATTATCCACCATGTTATGGAAGATTTCCTTGCTGGGAAATAGGACACGATTTTCAGCAAGTCCCTTCTCGGATTCCACTGTTCTGCTAGGCAAAGCATCAGATGTCTGGCATGAAGTTGAGCCCTAAGGCATAATGTCCAGACAAGAAGTCATCAGACTCAGTAGCACTAACAGTTGTCTTGCTCAATTTCTTTTGGTGTTCAGGATAAGTCCTTTCTTTGATCTCTTTTCCTTTTCCTACAGAAGATTTTGCAGTTTTTTAAAGCCAAAAGGGACAATTTTGAGCATCTATTTGGACTCCACATAAAAACAGACCCTAGAAGTTCATCCAGCAATTACTGAATTCAGCTAAGTTACCTGTGGCTGAGTTAAAGTAAACATCAGATACTGATCTGAAAACTTGTGCTGGATCTTTCACCACATCCCATGATAATCTGTTTCACTAGATAAGTACTTTTTTTTTTTTTTTTTAAATGCATGACTAGCTTTTAGTTTGCACTTTATTGATTTCAGCTCCCAGCTTCTCTTATGCCTTTGATTGCTTAAATACCCCTTTAGTGCCAAATGTAACATCCCCTGCCTATCTTTTGCTTAAATGGTCAAGTGTCAGATTTATCGTTTCAGGCCGTGTGCCACATTATGAGCCACCTGTACTTCTAATTATTCTTAATCCTACAGACCTCAGTTCATGAGGATATTTACCTTGTTAAAAAAATACATGAACAAACTTTGTCGTCTGGGAAAAAAAAAAAAAAAGTAAAGAATTACCAAGAAAAAAGGAGTTATAGCATGAAATTTGCTATGGATTCTTAACTTCTGCTTGGTAAAATCATATGCAGGTGACACTTTAAGCAGCTGTGCTAGACAAGGTACTAGTTTATCCTCTGCATTGTTGCTTTCCACTGACAAGTGTTTGTGAGAAGTCTAGATGCTCTGAAGAGTACATAAAAATATGCAAAGCTTGATAATCTTGAAAGAGAAATGTTCCAACTAGCTTCTGTGTGGAACAGGCACGTGCACTTTGAGGTTCCATTCATTCAAAAATTATCCTAGATAAGGTTTTGCACACAAATCTCCTTACAAAATGTGCAGAATTGGGCACACAGCTTTAAAAGCCTGGGGACATACTAGCTGGCAAGTATGTTATGGTGGGATTTTACTGGGATACATACATAAATAGAAAATCCCACAATTCTGAAGGAGTACAGATATACTGATTTAAACACACACACACGAGGTAAATTTAAAGAATTTAAATCTCTACCTCTAGAAAGGACATAAACACTGATGTCCTTCACATGTATCTCAGTTTTTCACCATCACAAAATCCATCCTTCTCTATGGTAGCTTGCTGAAAAATAACAAATCCTCCTGAAAGATGGCAAAAGCAGGAACAGGTTTGACTTTATTACAGTTCCCCTACCTCCTAACACATAGGTTAATCACTCTTCACAAACTTACAAAGAACTGCAACTCTCAGTGTAGGAAATCTCTGTACTTAGGAAAATAAATAAATAATAAGCCAGAAAAACTAAGAGATACAAATATGTGAGGAAAGCCTTTGAGAGCCTTTCATGTGCTCCCATTCCTGGGGAAGAGAATCCTTTCTTTTTGACTTGGTTATTCCAGTCCTGGAGTGAGGCAGGTCTGAGGCTGCTGCTGTCCTGAAAAACCTGTCCTCTGATAACTGCTGCAAGGCACCAGGGGAACCTGATACTGTTTGTGCTGTTCTTGAAGCATCCAAGGAAAAGGAGACAGAAGTCTCCCTCGCCTTAGGTTTTCCTAAATTATTATTAATTAAAAAGAGAAGAAAAAAGCGGGGTGAGGGGGAAGGGGGAAGGAAGCAAGCTTTGAGAGTTTTGCTCAGGGTCTTTTTGAGAAACACATCTCTTTGCTTCTGTGTTGCGATTAGAGCCAAGAACTGCATGAGTCTGGTCTAACAAAGTGAGAGGTGCTCATCCCTTGGCGTCACCTCTCAATAAGTGGGTCCTGCTTTTCTCTCATTCCTGTCTGCTACCAGAGCATTACAAATTCAAGTAGTTTTCTCCAGACGGATCTTTATGCCTACACCGTGTGCCCTGACGCAGGCATTAAATCTGCTGACAGCAATGCTCCAGCACCTACAGAATTTGCTCAGCTTTTGGGTAGGTTTTATAACCGCACTGATATCCACGCCTCCCACCACCACTAGTAATAACTGAACCAGTTGGGGAAGGTCTCTGCAAACCCATCGCAGCAGTGATTAAGACGTAGACATACGTATCTACTTGCCCCTTAAATAGAAGGCTTAATTGGCGATGTGGATAGCCGTTTCCTAATGGACAGAAATTAAACTCCATTTAATTCCTGAGCAGACACTTCCAATGCACAAGGTTTACCGCACATTTGGAGTGGGGAAGAAGGGGGAGGAAGAAATGAGCCGCATGCACGACTCTCCCTACCTCTGACAATCACCGAGGAAAAGCAACATGAGGACCAGAATGGCATAAGTGTGGCAGGTGTGAATTGACCTGCACTGGCAAAGCTGTGAGCTGGGAAACTTGCAAATCACATGGTTGTGCAATACTTGGCTCCAGTCAGTGCTATCATGTTCTTTATAAAAAAAATAAAAAATCTTAAAGACATGTACATCAAGTTAAGGGATTAACTGTCAAGTGACATTACCGAAACAGAGACAATATATTTCTTTATTGTTAATGAAATTCAGTTAAAAGTGAAGGAAGTGATAAAGAAAGTACTGTATTGTAATGTATTTTACATAAGAACGTAATATAGAAAGGGAAATGCAATTAAATCTTAATGTGGACTTTTTTATTTTTAGTTTATCATCTGGTTTACATTTTGGGCCCCTTTGCAGCAGTAAATTATGCTGGCATTTCTTAGGGAATAGCTGCCATGTTAATTTAGTTTAATAAAATAACTGACAGAGAAAAGGGGGAAAAGAAGCAAGAAGAGACAGTACCCCCCCACACATGTACTTCTCCTTATCTTTAGCTATGTATTCAAATGCTTTCTATATGAATTGTCCGTGGTCCAACTCCAGCACCATGTAATAATACAATACATTACAACACAGTACAATACAATCTTGGATTTCTGTAGCGCCCTTCATGCAAGCATCCCAGGGTGCTTTACAATCATTATGAGTTAAAATTAAAACTGAAGCACATACAATTCCTAATAGAATCATTTTAAAAATGCTAAACAGAACAAATAACTTTTAAGTCTAGATTTAAAAGTCCCAACAGCCAGAGCTTTCCTTACTTCAATTGGCAATGAGCTCCAAAGTTAGGGAGCAAAGCGACTAAAGGCTCTCTCATGTTATGTTAAAGGATCTCTCATGTTGTTTATACTTGTGCAGTACTCTGCAGCCAACAGTTTGCCAATAGGAAGAAGAAAAAGACTTATTTGCAATCTTGCTTTAAAGAACACTGGAGGAGTGGCTTGTTAACCCTCTAATAAAGTTATGGAAAGAAAATCAGGGTTTGCACTCAGCCATGACTGCATTAAGCAGCATGAATGGATGAA
>PPHD01008671.1:0-21501 GCA_002909625.1 Bambusicola thoracicus | reverse complement strand
GAATGAGTTTTGCCAGAACAGAGTTCTGGTGCCAGGGGCTGCACAGATAGCAGACTCATTCTGGAGGAAGGAAGAAGGCTGCTGCTCAGGCTGCCCCTCCATTAACATAACGAGATATTCCTATGGCACACATTGCTGCTGCGGATGACAGACCACACCAGCTTCCCTTCAGATCATATAAATATTTCCCTTTAAGTAAAGATTTCAGGGGAACTGCACCTTGCGAGCTTCAATCCAGCCTAAACTGTGCCCAGCTCTCAGATATGCAGCTTGGGCAGCGAGTGATAAAAATAAAACATTAAAAAATCACCAGCATGTAGAGTGCAAGATGGGGCAAGTTCAGTGTCAGATGAGCTGATTCCTTATTATCCACATCTTGTGGGCAATTAAAGATTGATGACGTATATCTCAGAAAACACCAGCTGAAGATATACAGTATTTATGAACACTCTGACAGACCTGGGGATCTCGTAACACAAGCTAACACAGAGAGAAATTCCAGATATTCTCCAAACTGAGGTTGTACCACCTATCTCAGCATGGTGCTCCTGTACTGACAGACAGCTCAAAGCATCTGCAAGCAAATAGCAGAACAAACAGCAGGCACTTCATGGAAAGAAGTTCATCAACAAACCATCCAAACAAGAAAAACTACAACGAAGAGTTATATTAACGTTAGTTGGAAGGAGAGGCGAATAAAAGTGATATATGACAAGAAGCCTACAATCAAATGTTCTCAAAGCAAGCAAAAAGCTATAAACGTCTTGCTACAGAGATATGGAATCCAGCAGATGGAGATGCCATCACAACTGAAAACAATGCTCAGTATCACTCAGATGATTCACGTTCTAAAAGTAAAGAACATTCCAGTTGTTTTCTGTGCATGCACGAGAATGGGGAAGGTTGCAGATGTAAATTACTACTGGAGGTGGGTTACAGAACACTGATTAAAAATAAAATAGCAAAGCCACTGACATCTGTTGCAGTTTTCAGAGCATTTGGAAGAGAACTACTTTAGTGCTTGGATGGTGAAAACATGCATCATGAATTTCAAAACCTCTTAAATGGCAGCTCTGTCGTGTATGAAGACAGAGAAGTGCTGGGATCACAGTCCAGGGCATACAGAGCTGCTGCTGACAACAACCAACAGCTCTGCATATGGGCATCCCCAGGGAAAGCATCCTTGAGGAAATGAGCAGAGCCTGCCAATTAATTCATTTTGTTTTTATCAGTAGCTCCCGGTGCTGTGCACGGAATGCAGCACCTGGTACTGCACTACTATGGACTCCGGGCTTCAGTCTGAGTAACAGCTCAGGTTTTCAGCTCAGGAAGGTTTTCACCAAAAGCTGCAGAGATGCGTGCCCTAACAGCACAACACACCAACCACTTACTGGCACTGCATCTGCATCTTTCAAGGTTACTGCTGCAGCCCAGGCTTTCGTTACCTGTTAAGAATCTGCCCTTTTGATTTCATGACCAAAATTTCATTTTCTTTGCTAAACAATTAAAATGGATGCTTCCAAAATAGAACTGACACAAATTGAAGCAGCGGATGATGTAAATGATCAAACACGACACGGTTTCAGGTACAGTAGGGGATGTAATGCAAAACATCAGAAACATTTGTGCTGTTGACCTGAAGCACGGCTAGGAAATATGGAATAATGCCAAATGACAGACTTCTCTCTTCCCCTGCAATAAAATAAATACCTGCTACTTTCTACCACCGTCTATAGTTTACCAGCAATGAGTCAGACCACGACACCCAGAAACGCAGACTCTCTATAGGCTGAACTTCAGGTGCCATCGGGCTGCCTTCAGCAGTTCAGTGAAGCACTGAAACGAACTGTTGTTCCATGCAACTCCAAATCTAGGCTGTTAAAAACAACCTTCTGTTCTGGCATCTCAAGCAAGATGTTAGGAAAAGCCTGAGGATCTCCAGGTTTCTGCACAAGAACTCCTAAGTGCCGCTCACCTCATGGCACCTCATTAAAAAGCAGAAAATCATTTTAGCACAAAGCTATCAAAAAAGTCAACCTCGCTGCTGCTTTACAGATGGTAACATGAATTTACCTCCAAATGAGAGCTACAGTTCAACAAAAAACTGGACTGCCAACACAGCTCCGCAGAGCTGGCTGCCAACCACTGCTCCAGCAGCTGCGGGGGGCTCGGTGGCTTTCAGGAACATTTAGCAGGGTCCAAATTTTTGAACATTTCACAGACTGCGTCTCATGATTCATCAGCTGCACTCTGACTAATTGGCAGAGGGCTCCGGCAGAACCAGAAAACTGTTTATGCATCGTTCAAAAGACTTTTATTACTCATGCAAGAAGTACATTTTTTTTCTACTTGAGTGGCTGCATCTATACTCAGCCAGGGATTCAGTGTTATGCAACAGTTGGAAGCAAACTTGGGTTGAGGTAAGAAACCTTTCAGCAGATTTCTTCTCCAAAGCACCGCTCCCTCTGTGCTGCCATCCACGCAGAGCAGTGTGTGGGGCACCGCTTCCACGCCTCCGTTCCATCATCTCTACAGCCTGCAAGGATCCTCTTTGGACAAAAAAAATAGTGGCCCATTTAATCTTTAAATTAAACTTACACTTGACTTCTATAGAACTGCTGTAGTGCCTTCAGAGTGGCAGGGAAAGGATTCTTTCATTAACACTTGCTAAGCAGGTGTCTCCTACTGCCACCTCCACATTTCTTTAGGGCTGCCTGGGAGGGACATGAAAAACAAAACAAGAGAAACCCAACCAAAACCAAATAATATTGCAGGTGTTCTTCTGCCCTGTGCTGTTGTTCTTTGTTTGCTCCCTGCACTCAGCATCCTTTTTTGGGAGGGCCAGGAGAGGATTAAAGCTCAAGAGAGCAACCAGCAAAACACCCATGGGTCTGTAACCAAGTACTGCACACAAGCAGGGGTATTTCCAGATTAAAATAAAGTGAAATGAAAGCAGCATGCGGAAAGCACACACTGCAGTTGGATTTTCAACTCACCACAGATAGCCTCTCGGAACAAGAAAGGCCTATTTTTAGCACAGTGATTGATTACTGTTGCCATAGCAATAAGAAACACTTAGAAGATCAGGGTAGAACCTAAGTATGCCAAAACACTTGCCAAAGTCTTAAAGAGACAGTCAAGCACATATGGTGTTTTCACAATCATTTAAAGTAGAAGCTTGTAAAAATAACCTTTGCATAGTAACTACATCCGAGGTGGCTGAAGGAATGACTGACATTTCCAGTGGATGCGTTGGACAGAAGGGAACGCAGAGCGGATTCTTTTCCTTCTGTAACCCGTTCCATACAGGTAAGTGTTATTTCATCAACACCATTTTTAGCTTTAGTTTCATTTTCCAGCGGGTTCCTTTCTGACAAACGTTCAAAGAACTGCCAGATCTCTCACTGCTGCACCTCAATTCTGCTCCTTGTCAGTATGAAGCCACAATCCCTGGAAGCTATTTCTGTGCAGCAAAAATTAACGTCACTTATGTTTTAAAGCAGAAGTATATCTAAATGCTGACATACAAGCCTGGGGAGGCCGACACCTCACCTCAGCGCCCTCTGATCTCCCACCACATTTCAAGGCGGATGAATTATCTGTTTTTATATGGCCACGTGTACGTTACCTTGGAACACACAATGGGACCCCTTGGGGCAATCTGAAGTTCAGAGGTAGAGAAAACAGTAACTGCTATAACGGGGTGAGACCAGCCAGGCAGTGTTATTTTTCATGCTTTAAATATAGCAACTTGGAGATATCACTGCTTTGAATCCAAAAATTTGGGGCACTGTTTGGGAGTCAGTTGGTAACAGCATCTTCTCACAAAATCAAAGGAGCGTGAAAAACAAACGGAGTCCACAATATTGACTACCTTCAAAATAGTCTGGAGAGCACTGCATGTGAGCACAGAGCTGCTCTGTGGTGCAGATGACCTACTGCACAAGCTGGCATCAGCTGGGATGGCAAAGTTGGAGCAGAAGAGATGGAAAGGACAAGCTAAGGAAGAAAACCACTCTTTGTCAGTATTACATATAAAAACATGAAGAACCAGTTAACTAACAAGTTGCCTCCAACCTCTGAAACTCAGCTCCCATCTCTGTTCTTGCCTTCCCTGAGGACCTCCTCCTCCAATACATGGCAACAAGAACCTGTTTATTGAGGGAGTGTGCAAGTGAAAATGGCAGTGCCATGAATCAGAGGGCAGACTGCATTGCTTTATGGTAAGCAAAGTGGAAAAAGAATTGCCCTAAGCAGCTGGGTTTTGTCTATAAAGAAAGGGATGACTGAAAGGGATGAAGCTATTAAACAAGAATGCAGGTTTGGTGTTTTCTATTATCTGATTCCTACAAATATTGCAGCAGTCCTTCTCTTTGCTACCACCTCTCAAGGAACCAAACCTGTGTGTTACCAGAATAACAGCACCAATTCGGAGCCTCTCTCCCAAGCTGTATAGGAGCTGGGGAAGGAACTTGGGGAGTAACTCTGTACTCTGTCATACGAACCTCAGTGCATCTTTAATGCAGACCCTTCTTGCACTCAGCTGGAGAAAAGTTTGTGCACTGAAGGCAAGACTGATGTATTTCATTCAGATTTCAAGCAGTGGTAATCAGATAAAGAGATGGCAGAGAATAAAACCCTACAAATTCATTGCAATGAGCACTACAAACATCTGAATTTTTTTTTTTCCCCATCTCAGGACTATAAACCCAACAATTACAAAAACATTCCTTCCAGCTAATTTACTTCATGGATAAACTGGCAGCTAAGCGAAGCACATAACATGCCTGTTCTCAAAGTAATCAGAAAACAGCAGGTCAATAATGGAACATTTAGCAACTATCACTCTGGGGCCCTGACACATAGCAGATGAAATGATTATATTTGCCTCAGTCATTTGCTGTAGAAGAATTAATGTCATTTTGATAAATCGTCAAAGGAATTATTGTCTCCTGTTTTCTGTTTCATAACTGTTTTTCATAAATATTCTGAATGTATGTCCTATCCTTAACCCAATTTAAACCACTGGCTGGTGGAAATAAGTTTCCTCCTCCATACAGAGAGTAAAGCATGCCATGTGAATTCTCCATCCTGCTTTATACACTTACAAATGTGATCCCAATAGTTGCCAAAGATTATGTATTTTGTCTCTTTCCTCCTTCCTCTCTTTGTCCAAAATCTCAACTGTCACGTGAAGAGGTGAAACAGATATGTGCTGCTAACTGAACAATATCCTGATGCAGGTTCAGAAATGTGGCTCTGTGCAAACCTTTTTCATTCAGTTTGCAAGTCAGATAAGTCTTGTTTCTAGGTAATTATTTCTAATCTAGCTGGACAACCTCCGAGAGGAGTAAGCGTCTCCTCACAGTCATTCTTCACATGTCTAAAAGCAGAATATTTCACACATTTCTAAAAAGATACATATTTGTAAATGCTACAACACATTGGCACATAAGGGCTTGTTGAGAGCTCCAGGGCATCTTTTCTCCATCTTCCAAGTGGAAAAGGTTCCATCCTGAAACTAGCAGAGGAGTTCTTCCTAAAAGCCAGCAGCAGGAAACACCTCTTCCCAAAGCATGTAGAGCTTGGCAGCAGGCACTCACCAGCACCCAGGGAAACTGCCGATCACTCCGAGTCCCCAGGAGTTACTTCTATAGGGCTTCCTTCCGGCTGTACCTCAAATACAGCATCCCAAATTTATAACCTCACCATCAGCTTAATTACAACATTAAATGAACTTGTAAGTAAAAATGAAACATCTGTTTTAGCAAGCTGTCTCACCAGGTTTCTAATTGCAAGATCAAAACCAGAGCAATTTAAATGGCAGTTTAAGAGCCAGACAAAAAGTAGATCTTCTCACTTAGAGTCCTTAAGCAATGCCCCACAACTATAACAACCATTTGAACATGAAGGCACTATCTCGTTCTCTAAATTCATTCAAACCTGGATGAATTCCTCTGGCTTCAGCTTCAAAAGCATTTTTTCCTACTTCCTCCTCTTTCAATAGCAGCAGGAAGCTTGCAAGGATTAGCTCAAGGTTTGATGCAGCACTTCTTGGGACATGACCCATGTCACACCTTCCTGACAATAAGCCTTTTGTACTGCAGTTTTAATGAGATCCTCCTCCACAAACAGCATGGTATGTATTTTAAAATGCTTTCCTGACATTACAACATTTCACATATTGCACAACAGATAGCATCACTTTGTACAACCATTCTGTAAAGCTCATTATCTTTAGTATGCCGTTCACATTACATATTATTAATACAGCTGTCAAGACCCAATTGTTGACCAGGCAGTCGTATCTTGCTGTTTGCTGTCAGATTTAGAGACCTGCTGTGGAACAGACACCACTCTTTAAACTGGATGCCATTGAAAGTAGACCCAGATTTCAGAGAACAAACAAAACACCAACCCCCATTCTGTTGCCATGCATCCAATCACTGTTGCTTTTTCACACTACCATTCCAGAGAACAGCGATCCAGACATTACTCTAAATGCTTGCTGAGTTTTTTTTCCCCTATGAGATCTTACAATTTCAGGTCCTTGAGAAAGTCTTGTTTATGCAACCTGTACTATTTCACAGGCAAAACAGATTAGTCTGTATTGAACTACTGAATTTTAGTGTACATGCTTGATCTTACCCAATGTCTGAACAGCCTTTGTGTTTTACAGTTGATAGGGCTAAACCTTTCAGCAAGCTTCAGTCTGCCATTCACATCCTCTTCCAAGGCACTGACGCACATGGAAATAACACTACGGAGCCTTTAGGATCCTTGCTCTTCATTTGGAGCAGAGATTCAGATACCAAGGTAGGATTTTTCCTTTCTAGCAGTATGCACACCTTGGTAAGGTTATGCTTTATTTATACAGTTGTTGGTCCACCTTCGGAATCAGTTTTCCTTGACCTGAGGTTCAGTTTAATTCTCCCATTGTCCCACAGACCCTCTAGAAGGAATTTTCTGTTTTTAGAACAAAGGGTTTCCAAGCTGTCTTACACCCTTTGGGGAAGATCTGTGCTGGTTAATGCTTTCTTTAAGAATTCTCTAATAAATACAGATAAAAATTTAGATAAATATTTTAGGTAAGTATTGGAATTATTCCCAGTGGCATATTTAACATTTCTGATCTAGAGTCAATAGTTTGAGGCAAAGAACTTTCTCTGTTTTCCCTTGAATACCATTTCATAGTCAACTGGCTTTAGATTTCCAACTGAAATGCAGTTTCCTTGATCTCATCCCAATATTTTTAGCTTTATTTCCTTGCACCACTGTGAGCAATTATGGGAACTGGGGAATTCCCACAGGCAGTTACGCTGTCACTGAGGGACTGTTTTGCCTACCTTCTGCATTTGTAGACCAATTTAATTTTTCCTTTAGAAGGCTATTCAAACTCTGCTCTTGAAACATCTCTTCAGCTGTGTCTCCTCCACATGCCTTCCCTGAGATGTGTTCCAGGTGTTTTCTCATCAGATTAGGAAAAGATCACTTCCTGATTCAAATTCTTTGAGAATGACATTGCTCTTTGGTTTCACAACGCACTTCATTTCAAATTCAGACATAAGTTTGTCTGCTTCAATCATTCCTATCTGTCTCATTCAGTTAAAGAAAGAAATACTCAACAGAGTAACAGGTATCTATGTGACACAGCGCGTCATCTTCCCAGTGCAAGATTAAGCTGCTTTCAAAGGTTTAATCACTTAATTACTGTAAACTGCAATAGGCCTCACTGAAGATATCTTCTAACAAAAACAGCTGGAAGTCTATCCCTTTCTTGCTATTATCCATAATGGTACATGTGGGTTTCTTACGATAAACAAATTTTACATGTGAAACAAAGCATAATACGTAATAAATGCAAGTGCTGCTCCGAAAGTAATGCCTCCTATTCTTCTACATTGGCCCACAGCATCAGGGTGGATGTCAGTGGGATGTCAGTAGAGGCCAAATCTTTCCACCAATACTCTGTTATGTGCTGTTGCTGTGTGACAGAGGGCAGCAAAGGGGGCAGTCTGACAGAATTGCATATGACACAGGAGTGTGTACAAAGCAAAGGGGTGGAAAAAATAGCACCCACTGACATTCATCGACACTTGCTGAATGTCGATGGAGACCAAGCAGTGGATGTGAACACAGTGAGGGGCGGGCGGTGCTTTTCAGCTGTGGTGACAGTGATGTGAACAAGCCACATTCTGGATGGCCATGCACAGCTGTCACACCACAAGATGAAGAGCATCTTGATTAGCCTGTCTGTGTGAATTGGCTAGTGGTGGTGACTCTCTGGAAAAGCACTGTTTTATAGCTGAGAATTTGCTCTATCAAACAGTGTTATTGTACTTTGTTTCATGGAAACAAATAGGAGACATTACTTTTGGAGCAACCTACATATATAAAGCAAATGTTGAAAAGTACAGTTCATCTACACAAGTTTTCAAACCTAGCCCACCACATTTATAACTCTAAGCCTCCAGCTTTCACAGCTAAGCCTCCAAATCCCCTTATTTTGACTCCTTCACATTTATCACATCAAAATCTCTCTCCTCTTTACTCTTCACAGGTTCTAAAAGTGCACAAGCACTTTCAACACTGCAGAGTTAAAACAAATGGATTATATTTTATCCATAACCAGAAACTCAGTCTAAATCAAGGCAGCTGTTCCTGAAGTGTCCTTTCACCTGGAATTTCCTCACCATCTCCTCCTCATCTTCCAAAGGCTGTTGAAAACTCACAGTGTATTATTGAGGTCAATACATTTAGAACAATTTTTCTCATGATTTACGTGCTATATTTTGCCTCAGCTCTGCTAGAGAGAATAGCTGTTGTTTTTTTTTTTCTGGGCACCAGGCCCAGTTTATTCTTAATTCTGTCTACAGATAGTACAGTTTCCCAGATACCATAGCAGAGATGAGCATTTTATAAGTTAATAAAACAATAAATAAAACAAAGTATGTTCTCATATCCCCGAGTAATAACTGGAACTTTAAAAGCCATGCCTTGTTTTATAGAAGCTTTTCTATGTTACAGTTACTGCATAAAAATATACCAAATTATTTCAAATGCTAAAAAATAAGGTCAATAATTTGTAGGGAATAGTTCAAACATAATGTTTCACTTCTTAAACAAACAGTTCCACTGTTGAAGGTGTTACATATTAGTTGTATTAAGAAGGAATCAGATTGGCTTTCAGTACTACAGTTCACATAATTATACTGTATTTTTAGAATAAAAAGAAGAAAAACTTACCGTATATTCTGATTTCCAATTGTCCATTTGTACAAAAAAGAATGATGAGGGAAAAGAAAAAGAAATGTGAAATAAAACACTGATGCATGATCCTTGCAGTAAACACATATTAATCATTAAAAAAAATTCTGTCTGACAGTCTGCTGATTTATGTGTTATTAAAACGTATGGGACTGTACAAGTCAGCACAGAGTCTAAGTACATGAGGTTTCATTTGCAAGGAGGATATCATGTAGATTACAGCTTTTACTTAGCCATAGTCTATAATCTTTGTGTCTATCACTCAGTATGTGATCTGGAGCTTCTGAAGGTAAGATGAACTACTCAAAAACAACAACTTAGTAATCATTTTATTCCTTACCTGTGATTGTATAAGGATAATAATTCCAAGCCTTCTCTGTAACATAAAATATTTTGGGAACGACTGCTCTAGCCCAGCTAGGTAGTTTGCTGAAAATAAGAAAGTACACAATTAGAACACGTTATGATTTACGAGCATGGAGTACAGATGCTTCCAAACGTGTTCGTACTTTGACAAATGTTTCACAGGATGCAGCAATACTCAGACTTCACAAAACTGTTATCTCGCAAACATGCATTGTTTCAGATTTCACCACAGACATATATAAAACGCAGACAGCTTGATCCCCTCCAAAGCAAGCAATAAGGCACCAGTGCAATGATCTCTGATCAGATACAAGCTGAGGTTTCAGTGCTGTTTCAAGTCAGCTTGAAGCTCAGGTCATGGAGGACGCAGCAGGTGAGCCCTGCAAGGTGTCTGTGCCACAGAACCCTCAGCCACAGGGAGGCACTCTCTAATAAGAGCTCATAAGCAAGTCTGTGGTGCCAGTCCACTTCCATCTTGACTCTATCCTTTGTTCTCAGAGGCTTTTTCCTATTCCCCCATACCCCTTGCTGGCACACAAACCCTTACCATCAGGGTACCAAACAAGTGATGAACAACCACACATTTTAAAAAGAAGGCAAGTGGCAAGTTCAAGCAAAGCCACCATCCAAGCCTTTCCTAATGACATCAATTATAACCACTTGAGCTGTCAGTAGCAGAGATGCAGTGCTGGCTGCACAGACGAACATGGACCTTCTGTGAGCACAAACCGCACCATACTTAAGGGACTCAATTAAAACTGAGTTGGTCTGTCAGTGTGTCAAGATGACAACTCAGGCTATGGCTGAATCTTTACTGAAGTTCTATTTTCCAGCTATACATCTTTGAAACAGTTATGCTTAAATAACTACATGTGCTGAAAGTAAAATGACTTTCTGTATTAGCAAACTTCGGGGGAAAATAAGTTTGGATCATTAAGGTTTATTTAACCATGATCTAACTATGCATAAATTTGCCCAGAGGCAAAACGCAGACATTAGCACGTTATCTGAAGATTCAAAGTCAAGTCCATTGACTTTTGGTCTTTGATGACATTGCTTAAAAATAGGTTTTCTTTACACAAACCCTTCCTGTACACAGTCTTTTATGCACCACTTTACATATGTAAGAATTAAAACATTAGCAGGCAAGAAAATATTAATGAAAAATAATGCATAAATCTTTCCAGGAAGCCATCACTGAAATTACCAAGTTTAGGACTATTATGGCAGCTAGGACCACTATGGCAACAAAAACTTTTGTCTGTGAAATAATGACATTTTAAGCAAAACTGCAGCGTGCTGCTTGCTTGAGCAACAGCGGAGGCATAAATACACAAAATATTTCTAAACCTATGTAGATACTGACGATAGTATCTCATTCATTGCTATGAGCATTTGGCAAAGCACAGAGGACAACTGCTCACAACTATGTGAAGCTGCCCAAACCTATCTGTTGCTGGAATCTTTATGGTGATGCTACTTCAACAGCTCACTGCAAATTGGTGCAAGAAGGTGTCTTGTGATGAAGGGTTGCAAAAACAAATCAGATCACCTGAAATATACTGGAACAAACTTTGAAGACCATGTGCTGGAAAACCATGTGTGTAGAGAAATAAGAATGGAATATTTGGGCCACGACCAGCTGTGCAAGACAGAAAGGACAACTGTTCCCACCAATTCAAAGCCAAAACCACCAAACCAATAAACAGTTTCTTCACTGTTCTACTCCTGAATTTAACCATAACAAGAATGTAATTTAATTTAGACTGATGATGAGAAAACAGAAGAATGGAATGAAGGAAATCAAAGCTTATTAATACAAGAAAGAGCTGGAGAGAAAATTATGCCTCACAGTACCTAATATCTGTGCTTCTTTCCTCAGTTCGACAGGGGACAGATCTGGCAAAACGTTACAGAGCTACTGGCTCTCTCCATGAGAGAGCCAGTACTGTCCAAGTACTCACTGATCTCGATGCTGTTCAGAGGCTCTCTCACAAAGGTTTCATACAGTTTTCAATTTCCAATTAAATGTAGCAGCAGAAAAGGTATATGACAGCTTGTGTTTTCCATTGGCCTTGTTTCCCAGAAAGTACATCCGGTTGGATTTCTGAAGCACGAGGGCAACTTGTAGCAGGAAGTGCAGTAATACCTTATCTCTGAGTGCATTGTGTTAGTCTTGTAGGAAGTGAGACTTTTTGCAGTCAGAGATTCCAAAAAATGGCTATTTAAATAGCATAGTTTCCTGCTGTAACCACGATGGATGTTGCTGCAGAAGCAGCAGTGTGGCTATTTTTATCCATATCCATGTAGCTCTTGTCTACAGAGGCATTACAGAAATAGGAATACAGTAAAAGTACTTGACTTAAGCTCCTACACAGTGTTACAGGAAGTGACTGAATTTGAGTAGTATAAACTCAAGCTAAACAAAGGTTCTTCTAAAGTAGTCCCTTAAAGCTGACTTCAAATATCCACTGTAGTCTTAGGTGAACTTCTCAAGTTCCTGAAGGCATGTGAATCTTCTTTGTCCATACCCATTTCTGGGCAGGAGATTCTCTAGTCCACTGCCTATGCTAACAGAAGTAGTATGCTTCCCAAGTACATCTTACACATGCTTTCTAGGTCAGAACCATTGTAGTTATTGTGAATTACAATAAGGTGATGATTCTGAACATGCCCTTCCTAACATGAAGGAAAGAAATAACCAGAAACAAACAAAAATCATCTGGGAGCTCTACAACAGGAGCAAATTTATTGATTTTTAACAAGTCTTATATCCAGCCTGTGAGAAAAAAGAATTACAGTCACAATAATATTGAATGTTGGCAAAATATATTGTTTGATTGCATGTGTGTGAGTGTGCAACATTACTGGTGATTCAATTTAGCCTGAGTGAAGGTTAGATATGTCAGGATTGAAAAAGGAGGAGTAACCTGCAGTGTAAAAACAATACCTATACTGTTTCTGTGCTTGCTATGAAAGAGCATAAAAGTGTAATAAAAATGAAGCAAGCTAAGGGGAATAGAAGAACGTCCGAAAAAGCAGCAATATTCAATTATATCAGTAGCAACAAGAAGATTGAGCAATACATTTCATGGGTCACAAACATATGTATTTAAATAAATATAAAAACATCACTAGCCTTTGAGTTTGGAGGTACAGACCTTCAGCAGGATAATTTCACCACAGGAAGAGACATATTTCACTTTTATGTCTGACAAGGGCATTCACTGCTAATTGTTATTACTGCCCATGCTGAAAGCAGCAGTTCTATTGCACTTGCCTGTTGAGATAGACACGCTTCTCTGTTAGCTGACCATTGCCATGGTTTGGATCCTCATAAGGTTCATTCTGCACCACTTCGACTCCTTCACCTCGGTCACTCTGCTCATGGCTGTGCTTGCTTATCATATACAGCTGCCCAATTCTGTACTGCAAAGCAAAAAAAAAAATAAAAATCAAGAACAACATATTCACTCTATGTAATATGAGTATTCCTAAGTCAATATCATACAAAGATATATTATTATGTACAAATGTAAGGTCATCCAAGGAATGAAAAACAGTATTTCAAAGCTTTATTCAGGCCTATGAACAGAGTTCCTTCCATTACCTTATCAAATCCAGGCTTTCACTTATAGAAAAAAAACCCAAGAGCCACGTGCATACAATAATCAGGAAAGGACTCTTTTTAGACTATATTTGCAAGTATTTAAGTTAAGAATAACTGAACAATTAATATACTGCACTCAAGGTGGTTTTAACTGGCAGGTGAACTCTATGGGACCTAGACTTCTTCCGTCATACCAACAAGAAGCCACACACGGATTAAGGATATTTTGCCAATTCACAGAAACAGCAATTTTGGCTCTTACCAGAGAAAGATGCAGATTAAGTACTTAGAGAAAGAAGTTTGAGAAGAGGGATTTGGTGATATCATTAAAATAAACTTGAGCACTTTTTTTTTTTATATAGACTCACAAATTATTTAGGAAGCCGAACCCGAGGGGCTGCAATCACAGAGAAATAAATTATTGCACTGGCAATTGACTTCTTTTTTCCCTGCAGTACATCTGCATCTACTTCAGGGCTTTTTGCTCCAGAGAAATGCAACAAAAAGGATGTTCTTAAACTTTCATTAGCAAAGATTTTTAGAGTACAATTATACTTTCCCATGTGTTTTTCGTTCTGAGATTTCACTCTTAAGTGCCTTCCACATTCTTGAACACACCACAGTTCTCACAAGAAATCATCTTTGGACCTGTCCAGTTTTATCCATTGAATCCATCGCTCCTCCAAAGTAATTTATTTAAGGACATCCACTCTAATCACATCTACCACATCAATCACTTCAAACAATGGACAATCCCTTAATGGCTGAGCTACTACACACACAAAGCTGCAGCACAGGCAAAAGGTAACAGCCTGACCTCAGAAACGTCTCTGAAATCCTCATTGTTACTATAGTCATAAAACAGCACTTCTACTACATACTTTACAAGCTCTAAAATCCCACATCAAAAGATTAATTAGCTAGAATTAGAAAAAATAGTTGAAACATATGGAGCAAGTTATCAGTGAGGTGGTGTTGCTAAAGAAAATAATATGGAATAGGAGCGGGGTGTTCCCTCACACGCACACTACAGCAGCAAAGCAAATGATCAGCATAAACACAGCGCCTTTCTGCTGGCACCAAGAATGCCTCAGGTTCATAAGAAGTTATTTCAGGGTAAAAGGTTTCCCTAGGGGAAGGATGACCACTGTGGATCTATTTGCCTGTCTTCTATGCTACTTGGGGTATTCCGGTGGATTTCTTTCATGCTTTCCCTAAAATACACTAACATCTCATGGTGAAGAACATAATCCACTCTTAAAACCCGTCAGAAATAAAAGGAAAAACTAGCAAAGAAGAAAAATACTGTTGTCATAAACCTAGCGTCAAATGGATCAAACCAATTACTTGAGAAAAGGTGACCCATATAACGTCTGACAATCAGGAAAGCTCTGCATAAGTGCTAGCAGTGCAACTCAGAGCTGCCCAGAAAGTCTACCAGTGTATGACATGTTTCTTCCCCTCCTTTCTCACCCATAATTGGAGAGAATTATTACTGTACAGAAACATTCCTGAGACATTCACTAAAACAGTGATGTCTAATAACACTGTTTGAACTATTGGATGCTGAGTTCTATATCTCCAGCTTCCTGATCTCTGGTGCCTCCTTCAGACAAGATGTCCCCATTTCGTAGATGGGCCCTAAAATCACTTTTCTTGCTAATCACGTTATCATCTTCTTTGGTCTCTACTGAATCTTTTCCTTCTCTATCTCATCACGTTTAAACACTTTGTCCTAATCTTCAAGGCTCTGAAGAGCTGTCGACTTCAAACATACACTTTAACAAGTACATGAAAAATTGCCTCCCTCCTTCACTAATAATAAATGCATGCACTGGTACACAGCCAAGGCAAAGTCTGTAGACAGAACAAGCACTTTTATTGGACGAGTGAGTAGTGTTGGAAAGAGGAGAACTTCCAGGCACATGAAGCTGCTCTTCAGCTCAGAAATCAAAGCTGCATTCTTCAAAGCTGAACACAAGTCAAGAAAAAAATGCACTACTTTTAATTAGACATGTATGAATTAGACCACCTGTGAGCAAAGGCACTGCCTGCAGAGTGATAAGGATGGTAGAAAAGGAGAGGTGATAAGGTGCTCATCTTCTAATGGAAAGAAAGAGAGCAGTAATTTGTAGCCTGTGGAACGTGACAAGGTTAGTTGAGGAAAGGGGGAGAGCAATTACAGTTTGCCATAAAACCAGAGTCACTACTGAGATCTCTGATCAGATTTCTGCTATTTTTGACTTTTATTTGCCACGGACATCTCTGGAAAGCGTTTCATAATTGCACATGACATTGCATGCTAAGATTTCCTACTTCCACACACTCTTGGCAATTTTGCTCTCAGCTGAACACAAATATCTCAGTTTCTGTGGGAAACACTGGCTCAGAAACATCAGCGTGTTCATGCTGACTATGAATAACAGTGCTGTACTAAGGCAATCAGTTGCTCCAGTGTCACAAATCAGAGATACTCACATACAACATGTTTAGCTAATAGAGACTGATGTTATTTCATGGACACACACTACCATGAACTGCGAGCAGAACAACACATCACCAAGGCTGTAAATCACTCTGCTTAGCACATGGGTAAGGATGGCTGAGCTGCACTGCTCAGCAGATAATCTGCAGTATCACAGAGAAATTACTTCACTGACACTGCACAGTCAGTGCTTACAGAAGGTTCTGCTTCTGATGACACTCAGGGTTGCACACATTCCAGTGTTAACTTAAGATTTCTGAGATTGAACAGAATTTTGCCTCAACGGAGCGCTTCCCAGCTCAGAGCTTTTACCACAGAACACACCTGTAAAGGTGTTCAATTCTTGACAGTAATTACTTAAGTCAAAGTGGTTTCTCTTATCACACTCACTGACTATAAATCCTTCAGTCCTTTATATTATTATTCTTATTAGATATCACTCTGCCTTTTGAAATGGGCAATGCCTAATGCATTCTCAGGTTAATGCAGAGCCCTCACACGCAGGCAATTATAACACTGTGCCTTCTGATCCCCGTGCGTGTGTAGATGATGATTCATAGCTATTAAGAATAATTTAAGAAAGTCTTTTCCACGACACGAGCTGCAGGTTCTGACAGGGTGATTTGTCTTCCTTGCTATTAACATTCCTCAGTTGGTTTTAACTAGCACAGAACATACACTGTTACCATTTGATGTTCCACGTACCAGCGGACCTGCTCTGCTCTTACTACATCTACCTTTCGCATTCCTTTTTCTTTCCAACTGTCAGTTTCCCTCCCAGACTTCTGGCTTGCACAGGTATTACTTTGCAAGCCAAAGAAGTGAACACCTTGCCTTTACAGTGTGTGCTAACCACTACCTCAAGGCTTCCCCAAAGGGCACTGCTACAGAAGGGTATTGGTCCGACAAGCACTGCAGCACTGGACACCTTCCTGCCACCCTTTGCCTGCAGGACCATGAGCAGGAAGAGCAACCCTCCCTGCAAACAGCAACTTCCAAGTCCCACCTACACAGCACAACTTACCAGTGTGAAAGTAGCAGCTGATATCTCTAAAATAGTGGTTTTCCTGTAAAAATAACTACATTGTAGGCTAGGGTCATGTGAAAAGAGTCCTGCTGGTTTTGACTCCGGGGAAAATCTGAAAAGAAAGTATGAACAGTAGACAGAGAGCACAGAAGGGGTGTGTTTTCATAGCCCAGTGCAGTACCTTTCAGAGAGAGCCTGGCTGCTGCTGGGATGGTACCAAACCTCACCGAGGCCGCCTCTGCAGAGTGTATGCTAAATGTACACACTATTTGACTGCTAATCTCTACACCACAGTGCTCAGAGCAAACAAGGCACCTTGCACTACATTCACTTCACCATGTAGAAAGATCCTAAGTGCAAAGAAGTTTCTACCAGCTGTTGTTTTCAAATGGCTGTCCTTAGGCACTAATACAAGACTGTAGTTTCAGAAACAACAGGACCTTTCTAAAATATTATTGTCAAGAGCAAATCCATTTTAGCTATGCAAAAAAAAAATAATAATAAAAAAAATCAATCTTCTGAAACAGCAGCAGAATTGATTTGTTACAAGGAACAGCACCCAAGCTCTACATGACCAGCTTCCTCTAGCAGCAGACAGAGAGGTGCACTCTAACGAGCTGACGAGTGCCATGGTCCCAAGCACCTTCTGATCAAAACACAGCAGAGGTGCACTCTGTCCTGAGCATCATCTAAAGCCAGTGCCTGAAATAAACTGCATGGCACCACAGAACAATCCAGCAGTGAGAAAAATACGTGTCTAAGAAAAAAAAAACACGTGAGAAACCAAGATACTAATTATCAACCATCAGTGGCAGAAATGAGATACAAGAGGACTAACACTACATATGTCAAAGGGTTATTTTGTCTATAGATGTGATGCGATGTACAGCTTACTAGAGCCTTCAATCAAGGCAGGTCAGTTAGAGGTATAAATGTCCCTCACTAGTAATAAACAATCTGACTAGTTCAAGTTTTACACTGAACTTTAAATCTTCCCTTCAGTTAATTCCCGCATGTATCTATGACTCGTGATGCACTGCACATCTGCAGACTTGGATCAGCAGCATTTTTTAGTATTGCTCAAATTCATGGGAACGACTTTTTGTAGCCTCACAAATAAACAGTTGCAGCAGGAACCGTTGACTTTTGCATGCTGTAAAGTGCAATTCTTACTGCTTTCACATTTGCGTCGCCTTCCTCAAGGAAGAAATTTCTTCTGCAAATCACTTCATCTGTTAAAGCTCCCGTGAATGACATTCAGCAGCAACTGGAATAGGATGTTCAGCAGAACGGCACCCCTGCTCCTGAACTTTCATCTAAAGAAACCTGATCTACATTAAATTTGAAGTGTTCTGGCACATTAATGGCTTACATTCTATGTGAGTGATGCCACAATTAATAGAACTAGATTAATAGTAATCCACAATTAATACATGTACAACACTGCTCATTTCAATTTTCACTGAAATGGAAATTAAATTGCAAATTTTCAGCTTACATGCAAATACGTTTTGCTAAATATAGCTCGTGTCCTGTTCAGATGCTCATAATTTTGTGTTTCTACACCAGCTGTGCTATTGAAAAAAAAACCAGCTGCTTTCACCCTGAATGTACAAGCTCATATATTTTTTGAGACACGGTTCTTATTAACAGGATTTTGCAGCGAGTCAGCTGGTTAAATCTTGCAACTGTTTACATGATGTGCTTCTTACATAATTGCCAATAATACCTCATTATCTGGGACTATGAATGGACATATATTTCCTGAAAGAGATGCACATGATTTTCTTGAGCCTGTTCCCAAAAGCAGAAACATGAGCTGGAAGGGACTTCTCATGGCTGCTCACAGCTCATCTGCCAGTAATGCACACTGAAACACTGCTCCCATCCTTGGGTCCCTATTCCTGAGCACACACCTCTGAGCCACACGTAGGTCACGCCTTTAACTGCAGCTTGTTGCTTTTCAGGCACAATTCACTTTGCAAAACTGGTTCGCTGGCTATCACATATTATTGATGTATTTTCTAAGCAAATACAACAGAATATTGTATTTGTTAACTATAATTCATCCATGAGGCTGCAGTCAGCCTGAAGGCTGAAGTTCAAAGAGCTGTTTGTTAACCCTCTTTAAATTTTAACTCAAAATTGCAACATAATTTTTGCAGAGTTTACCACGTTTCTTTTAGTAAGCAAGGCCCATTTCCTGCTATTCCAGGAAAAAAACTCTTCCTATTTCAGATGTTCCAGGAAAAGTCAGAACGAAAAGCAGAGGGTTCCTTCTCCAACCACCCATCCCTTGCTCCCCTCCAGCAGTGCACACCAGCCCTGCACACACAGTGACACCACCACCTTGCTCTCACTGTGCAAAGAAACATTCTCTGTGAATTAGTGGCGGTGACCAAACAACTTGCTTTATTAACCCAGACAAGGGGAAAAAGAAGAATCTAAACTTACGTGCCATACATATTAAATGCCTTTTTGTTGCCTAGAGGAAGGCCAAGGAGCAGCCAGGCTGCACAGCACCTCAAAAAACTGCAGCCTCAAAGCTGAGTCTGCACAGAAAGAGCAGCTCCTCCAACTGCAGAGGGATCTGTGTTCATTTTCTGATTCAGCTCAATTTGAGTCACGACATATTTGACCCCTCCTGAATGAGATGCTGCAGTCAGGTCTGGCTGTGAGACGAATGGACCACACAAACGTGCAACTCTTCCCATTCAATGGAAATTATTTTTCACTTTTTGCATGGCTAATGGCACTCAACTGATGTTTAAGTAGAACTTCTTTCCCCTCAGGTTACTTTTCTCTAATTACTCTTCAGTAATTACTCTTTTTTTTGTCTCTCACAAAATCTCTCTTGTACTGAAAACATCAACTTTCAAGTACAGAGAATGTGATGCTTTCAGGAAAAAAAAAATCCATGTACATTTTGCTTTTAGGAGCACTGAAAAAACTGTAAAGGATTCAATAAACTCCGTCACAATCAGAGGGGAGCAATTCTGCAATTGCGTTTTTTGGTAAGCAAACTCCTTAGGAGGCATTTTAGGCAATACAATTCTGCCTGTAAGGATAAAAAAAAAGAGGGAGAACTTTCTTAGGAGACACAATATAAAATGAAAAAAGGGCCTCAGAATCAGAACTAAGGCTTACCATTGACAAGCTAAAGGAGCAGACAAATTCAACCTGCCTTCTGATATCTTACTCAAACGAAAATGAAGCAGATAGTTTTTCTTTGCTACTTCCAATGAAACAGAAGTTGGTTCACAGTCAAAAGGAACGTTCTGGACTATCCCAAGTACTTCAACGTATATTCTGATCTTATGAGATGAAATCAACTCCAATTTGATTTTTGAAACACAGTTTGATGTCTGCCTTCCCATGATAAATGTAACAGTAGAATGGAGTGTCTTCAGACTGCCCAGGTTCCTGCACAGGACATTCCTCACCTCTACCTACCTTACAGATTAGGGTGATGATGATATTAAGGTCAATGGAGAGGACACACATATAAGAAAGACTTGAATTATTTAAGAAGGAAATTAAGACATACTTAACTTTCCATTCCTAGATTTACAAGATACACTGAAATCTCAAAATTAGTACCAAAATTAGATGGCCTTCTGCAGCAGAGCACAAGTAACAGAGAAGGCCATTTCTCAATAGCTGTAAATGGGAATGGCTTTGTCAAAAAAAAAAAAAAAAAAAAAAAAAAAAAAGCAGCATTCAACCTTCTGTTACCGAGAAGTTTCCAAAACACCACTTAAGCTGGAAATGGTCCTCTGGAATAGAACCCTCCTGTTGACTGCAGAGGCTTTGGACCAAAGTGAGCAAACAGCTCTCTGCATTCATACACCGAGGTTAACCACTTCCTCAGCAGCTGGAGCCAGTGGCGTCATTCCGAAGGTGTCCTTTGGGTGTAATTGCTCGTGGTGTATGGCAGCACCAGGGAATAAAGCTGAAAACTACAACAACAAGACGGGTAACTAGATAAGATCTCTTTGTAAGGAACCTGGTTTTCTTCCTGCAGTACTTCAGACCACAGCAGGCCCACGTGATTGCTGCTTATGCAAGTTCTCTGGGCTGTAAACCTGCTAACAAAGAATTCAAAATAGCAAACAGAACTCAAAGCCTTTCAAGCCTACATGGCAGAAAGCACTGGTTTTGCAAAGTCAGAACATTAATCTGCAGTGTTTTGCGTAGACTTCAATCTCTAATAAAAGAAAAAACCCAAGCCCCAAACTAACAAACAAACAACAAAAACAAACCCCTGAGGGTTTAAAAGATACTGTTGCTTCCTCTCCTCAACACACGCTCAGCAAGTCATTGGTTCAAACTCTCAGGGAGGAACTGGTGACTGCAGCAATAGCAACCCAAACAACGCTCTGTCTTCTGAGTTTGTGTCCCATAGCACCCAGGAAGAGTCAGCAGCAAGAACAGAAACTTGTTGCAGGCTGACACAGCTCCATCTTCTGCTAATGCCTGGAGTCTGCCTAAGACAACTGCAGGCAGGCAGCCCAGAGCCCAGGCACAGCAGGGCCATGGCACGCCAACGCCGCAGCACCTGCACTGTCACCTCCTGGCCACTCTTTGTAACATCCCCTTCTCCCCTCCTGCACATTCACCGTGTAGAACAAACACACTTAAGGAATGTTAATAGTTAATTATCAAACTCTTGAAACCTAGATTCTCTATTCCACTTCCCTCTCCCCCTAATTCTTCTTTTCCTCCCTCCTTGTGCTTGGTGCGGAC
>PPHD01008670.1:1193-21504 GCA_002909625.1 Bambusicola thoracicus | reverse complement strand
GGACAATCACCTCCCTGTCCCTGCTGGCCACCCGTCTCATGATGGAATTCCCAAGGTACAAGCTAGCAAGCAGGAAAAGCTCAGCAGATCCACCTACTTCATCTGTTGAAGGCAAAGCACCAGAAGTCATAAAGCGCAAGGGTCAGCATCACTCGCACAATGGCTCAGTTCCTCCCCTACTTGAAATCAGACGGTGCCCTTACTCCAGAAGGGAAGGGAACACTACCTCACACATGTAGCAACATGGGCTTTTTGGCCCCAAGACTCCCAGAGCAGGCTGCCATGGCAAACAATGAAGCTGCATCTCTGCTCTTTCTTCACAAAAGTATAGGCACTAAGATACCACCTGCACTGCAGCTGTCATCAGTAATAAGGGCTAACAACTGGCATCATTGCTAGCTTGTACTATGCAAGGCATTTACATTTACCTGTCTGACACTGCTTTGATACCCATCTCTGGCATGTAGCATCTGTCAGTACTACCTCTTATGCGTGGAAGTGTAGTTGAAGACTGACAGTGGCTAAAAATACTACTCCAGTTGTCCATCCAGACTCTTACAAAAGATGCTGTCAGACCCCTGCTCAGTCAGCTGGCAGGTCAGTTCTGCCTTAACAGTCTAGGTACTTCTGAAATAAGTTCAGCCAGCACTTCACACTCTGGCATGAATAGTATAGTCCACTGACCAACTCTGGAGATAGTATGCACCCTTTCAGTGGGAGGAGAATAACAGAGACCAATACTTTAATTGCTTGGTTTTTTTTATTTTTCCCCCTTCTCTGCATTTCAGATTTACAGTGGTTTCCTCAAAGAGCATTCATACCTGTAGAGCTCTAAGAGGTAACAGATGAGATTGTTTCAGTCATACATACAAAATTACTTATGCTTACAAATTTTTGGCAATCATAGTAACCCGTTTTTTCCTATTGCCATTGCCCCAACCATTGAAAAAGACAGTGTACAATAATTTACATTTTAAGTATTTCAAAGTGCTTGATAGTGATTTTCCAGGAATAATATTTACAAGTGGCATATACACATATGTACAGCTGTTACACTATAGCACAAGTTGTGGCTGGAATATGGCTTTCTATGGAAAGTGCTTCATATTTGGCCAGTGGTGTTACTGACTGACCAATTCAAGGGTTACTGATAAAATAGTAACCACTAAAAGCTGAATTGTTGTGGACAGGTATTTACAGAGTTGGTTGTTATGCTGTATAAAACAGCTAATTATGTAAGTGTTCCATACACAGAGAAAGTTTCTTCTTTCTTCCAAGAATGGAGGAAGTCTTTCAGCCACAAGCATGTTTATCATCCCCGTAAGTGTAAAACACAAAGTAAACTGAAAGCAATTGCTGATCCAGCACTCACAGCATATCATCATCTGTGCTTACAACAGATATCTGAAAAAAGAAAAAAAAGTATGTTAACTACAAATTTTACCAATAAAGGATAAAAAAGAATGCAAGTCTACACTATGGGGCAGTCTGAAGTAGGTGCTAATTCTGCAGACTAGAAACCACACTCAGCACTGGTTTACTCCATCCCAGTCATACAACAGCAGTTGCCTACTATGAGTTAAACCTTGATTATAAGTATGAACTCTCAATTGATTCAGCCCAGTAGTTTCTGTGCAGTCAGTATGTCTCTGCTTTACAAAACAGACACCTCTCCCATTTTACAGAATCAAAATCCTTAAGAGTTGGACTTGATCGCCCTTAAAGGTCCCTTCCAACTGCCCTACAATGAACAGGCACATGCACAGCTAGATCAGGTTGCTCAAGGCCTGATCCAGCCCCATGTTGAAAGTCACTTGGCAGGTCCCTGCTACATCCACTCTGAGGACTAGCCCAGAACCTCAGGCATGTCAATCAGTTTACTTACTGCAGGGTAGGTGTGTCCCACTGAACCACTGTGTCTGCCAATATCAATTGTGAGGTCCTCTTCTGTAGTTTTCAGATAGACGGGATTATCAAAATTCATGCTTTTCATGTTCTTGTGCTGCCAATTACGCCACATGAAGTAGCCCGCCAATGCAGCTGTCACCAGCAGTACTTCAGGGAGAGACATACATTTTAAGTATAGAGTAGCATCAGGTCAAACTTCTGAACAAGAGGAGCTTATCCCACCAAAAAGGATCAACACATGATACTCACAGATAGGAAGAACAGCCCAAGCTCCTGCTGCTCCTCTTGCAGTTACTTCAGACACCACACTACTGATGTTGAATCCTGCACAAGAATTTGTAAAGTAGTGAGGCTGCTTAATCACAAGCTAGCTGATTTTTCCAGACTTCTTACTAAGACATTAAGCCCACAAGTTGCTCCAACATTAACTTAATAATGTTCTACAAGAACAGTGCTAAGAGGCTTCATCTTATCTTAACAGTAAGCTTTTTTGCTGCCCTTCTTTGAGCACTCTTGGCATTTGATGGAACCTATAGGTTCCATACAGTCATAAATGAACGAATTCTGTTTATCACATACTCCAGCTGTTGTACTTCTACTACATACATGAAGTAGTTTGTTTTTTTCTACTTGCATGCAAAGGACAAGATTTCAAGTATGCTAGTGGGTCAGTCTGCATTTTTTATCTTTTGTTTAGCAATCTGAGTTATTGGGACCAGTACCTCCAGGAACTAGTCCAACAGTTGGAGATTTTTCAGTTGTGCTGGTATCTTTAGCCTCAGTGTAAGCCACAGTTGTTCCAGTACCTGAAACTAATTATAGATCAAGAACCCAGTTAATCCTGAAGTTCTGCAATGGCTTAACTATGACAGCCATGGCAGCAAATGTTTAGCAGATGGCAGAATGGTCATGCAGCTTGTTAGCTTTATTAGAAACACTGACATTAGTTATTTCACTAAGTACAGCTTCCATTGAAGGTGTTGATCAAAAATTATTCCATGAACTAAGCCAGTTAAATAGGCAAAAGCTCTATTTGAAGTAATTGAAAATATAAGCCACCCTACTCCTCATTTCAGGCTCTCTGTATAATACTTGGTTTCATAAAGACTGCAGATTAAATACAGCCTTTGACATCTACAGTTATCCTATACAGCAGCCACTACCTTCAGCCAATGGAGAACCATGTCCTCACATTCACTGCTTTGACTGGGGCAGTAATTGACATGCAAGTTATTAAGTGACACCTTGGAGATTCTACTCGCACTACACTGGACAAACAAGGCAACAAGCCTGTCACAAAGTCAGTGCTCAGTGTACTCGCAACAGCAAGTTTGCTTGGAAATGGAAAGGAGATATACAAACACAGCAAGATTAACCCATGAGCATTTCAAGATAGTGGATTAAATCACTGTAGAGCAATGTTAGTTTATACCCCTAGTTTTCTAACAGAGGGACCAGATATGCTTTGTGTACATGCCTCCCATCTGCAGAAAGCTGTGGGAGCACAAGGTCTTACTGCAAGTGATGATGATACAGAAGCCAGGCATGGACTCTGAACAGTACCTGCAGACTTGAAGGGCAGCTGAATGCATGCTAGAAAACCACCCCCTCCAAGATTAGTTACATCAGATTTACTCATGCAAAGTTGTCAGTCTGTACTGCCATGTTTGCTTCTTACAGGTTTGGTATCCTGATTCCCAATTCTTCCCCCATCCACCCTGAAAGAAGTTTGTTACCATACCTTCACATCTCAGACCATCCTCCTGCAAGAAATATCCAGCAGGACATGTGCAAGTATACTTCGGAGAGTGTTCATTTATCTGAGGAGCAGGCAGGCAGAGGTAGCTACAGCCTCCATTTACCATGTTCTCTTCACACCAGTTCCTACCTGTTGGTACAGGTTCATTTTAAGTGACTGACAGGAGTGAGCTTTCATGCTCCAGAGGTACAGCATAATTTTTTGCTCAGTAGTTGCTCTAGTTGAGTTGTTTATCTCAGCAGGTTATATCTGCTCTGCCCAAGCAAGAAAAATTGCAACTAGACTCTCTCTCAAACCCAGCAGGGGTACTAGGCTAGCTAAAAGCTTCAAGTACGAAAATGAATTAGATAGCTATATAGGGGAAGGATACCATTTGCTAACACACAGTCACAGCAGGCTTCATGCAAGTATATGTTGATATAACTATAAACACTTGTCATTACCTGAAGGCTGAACAAGTTCATGATAAACAATGATGTCCTGCGCATCATTGAGGTTGTTTACTAGGGTGACCAATTCAGCTCCAGTAAATTTGTTGGCACCATAGACTGCCTCGTTCTCGCCATCAATCCAGAATACACGATCCTAGAAAACAGTAATTACCTCCCATTATCTCTGTGCTTCTTTCAGCAATATAATTGCTAGCCACATACTAGGAAGAAGAGGAGCTCTGACAAGTACTGCAGCAAGCCATTCTTACCTCAAATATTGTTAGAGCAAGAGGATGAGGAAGGAACATATGAGACTTTAGCACAAGTCTACGATCCTGGCCATTCAGATCCACACTTGAGAGCATATGTAGTTTAGAATCAAGCCAATACAAACGGCTTTTTACAAGATCTAGGAGGGGAAAAAAATAACACCACCATTTACTAGCTACATGGACAAGACTGCCAGAGTTTCCTGCAAAGGCTGTAGCACCCATAGATAAAGAATAATTACAGTATTACTGAACAGTTTCTTATGATACAGGAACACAGAAAACTCCCACAGTAATGCCTAAGTGCATTGTGCCTCAGGTAGGATACAGAACAGTGCAGGGAAGGTTACCACTTCAGATGCTGAAGTGCTGTGCCTGTTGTAGTGTCTCTAGGCATGCAAGAACTTCCCAATATCAAAAGCTGAAAATAGTTCTCTGAAGGATGACCTTGGCTTCTGTAGCCAACAGACTGCTAAAAAGCTCCAGAATACCTCTGGCACAGAGACAAACTCAACATACCTAAAGCAATGCCATTAGGCCATTGGATTTCTGTTGTCACAAGCTGCTGTCTGTCAAATCCATTCATTCCTGCTTTTTCAATTTTTGCTGGCTCACCCCAGTCTGACCAGTACATAAAGCTGTGAAGCAGAATTTATGTTATATAACACACTGTATTACTGTGTAGTATCACTTTTAATTATGACACTTGCTAACATGTAGCTAGACAGAGGCTGTATAAACTGGCTGTGGGAACATGGAGTAGATAGTAGTAAATACTAGTTCTTTCCAGAGAACTAGAACAAATACTCACCCAGAGAGAGGATCTACAGCAATAGAAGCTGGCTCTCTCAGATCAGAAAGAAATAAAACCTTTCTTTTCTTGCCATTCAGGCTGGCCACTGAAATGGTCTTTGAAGATGAGTCAGTCCAGTAGATGTTCTTATAAATCCAGTCAACAGCAATTCCTGCAGGGCTGTGTACGTTGTCTAGAATTCTAGTGTGTGTTCCAACTTTATCACGGGTATCAATAGAGGCACTGGAAAACAAAAATTACTTGCTTTTACCCCTCTTTGTCCTGAAAGACTACAGCTTTGCACACCTCAGCAAACGCTGCCTGTCCAGGAGCTGCATGCAATCTAGAAGATGTACTTGTAAAATCAGTCACCTCATAAAAAGTCACAATTGAACCAGATACAAGGAAGTGCAACAAGTATACACATGCTAGCTCCAGGAGCTTGTACCTGCTGTGCTTAGTCTTGGACATCAGTCATCTAGTTCTCAGCACAAGAGCTGACAGAAGAATCTTGGGTAAAATACAGGATGCTTAGGGTAGCACTAGGAGTCAGAAGCTAAGTCCAGTTACCTGAAAATTGCTTTTTGGCTGAAGTCAGCCCAATAAAGCTTCTGCTCAGCAATATCAGCATCTAGAGCAACTGTGTTTCTTAGCTGCTCTACTAGCTGAATGTATTCTTTTCTCTCAAGGCCAATCTTCCTGATATCCCGTCGGTTGGTGAAAATCAGACATGGTTCTTTCCCTGCAGAAAAAGTAAATATTATCTATGTTTCTAGACATCAAGCCACATACTAATGTCATTTAAGACAGTTTTTAGGAGTCATATTCAATATCTGCCATTCCATACTTGGAAATGGATGCTGACAAACATCTTAGCTGTACCATACCCCATTCTTTTTTCCCTTCATGGTGGGCACCCTCCTCTCCTGGGAAAAAGCTTGTCAGGTAGACATGGTAGCTTTAAGTGCCATGTCATAGCATTACTCAGAGTGCTAGGACTGTCCAGGCCTGTTCAAGTTATGCTGCTAAGAGCATAGCTAGTGTCATAATTACAACAGCATGAAAGTGTACACCACTTACTGCCTCACTTCAAAGCAATGACTTTCAGGCTTAGGGATACTGTCTTTATGCCAATACTTACCCACAGCCTTGCACACTCCTGTAGCAAGATCCATCTGATAGCCACGGCTACATTCACACTTGTATCCCCCTTTCAGGTTGATACAGATTTGGCTACAGATACCAGGATTCTGGCATTCATCAATATCTGTAAAGACAAATTCATTTTGTTCTCATCTACAGTACCACTAGTAGGTTCGCTATGAACTTATTTGATACTTGCCTCCACAGGTTCTCCTGTCTACAAGCTCAAATCCAGCTGGACAGTCACATTCATAGCCAATAACAAGATCTCTGCAGATGTGAGAGCATCCACCATTGTTGACCAAACACTCATTTATGTCTGGAAGAGAAGAATTGGTTATTTCTTAAACAGCATATATATGGAGTCCTGAAATCTTAGTCATGGAGCGCTGTACCAGATGCTCATCTGCTTTCTCACAAGGAGAAAAACCACAGTAGTACTTGAACTCCTTTGCAAAAAAAACACCTCAAGACCACATTTGCTTAGCTATCAGCATGCTGCTTGTATTAGAAGTGGGCAGCAACAGAGTAAGACTGAGACTCCTGGAGCCTTCAGAGTTTAATGGCCTCAAGTACCTTCAGGTTACTAAGTCATCCCAATAAGCAGTTTGGCTACGATAAAGACAGTCCTATTAACTGGGTTACTCTTGTTTATTTCTACTACCAAGAAAGTACATATAAGTACTTCAGCCCCACATCTGACAGCTCAGAAAGTGTTTAGTAGTCAGCACTGCATAACGAGTTTGTTCACTTACTACATTCCTTGAGAGGCTCATCACTCCAGTCCTTGCAGTCTCCTTGATGGTTACACACTTTATTAATATCTATGCATTCTCCACTTCTGCACTTGAATTTGCCAGGTCCAGAACACTGAATAACTGAGATAATGAAGACTATGAGGAGGCTGCCAGCTTCAGAAACTCTGCAAGTCTTCAGTCTTGCTTAGCTGCACACTTACCACTGTTACAGTTTGCTTCATCACTGCCATCCAGACAGTCTCTCACACCATTGCACTGCCTACTTCCATGGATGCAGTTCCCATCTTCACACCTAAACTGGTCTGGTCTGCAGGTCCGAGAAGCTGTGGGAACAGCCATTTGATAGTTTGACTCCTGAAGTCTGCCAAAGGAAAAACAGGGGCCAAGCAGCACCTCCTACAGAAGGAGGACCAAGTTAACTTACGGCAGTTGATTTCATCACTTCCATCTTTGCAGTCAGGATCTCCATCACAGCGCCACTTCTTGTGGATACATTCACCTGAGCCGCACTGCACCTCACTGGTAGAGCACTTCACGGGAGGTGCAGGCTGTCGGCCACATTGCTCCAAAGATTCATCAGAGTGGTCAGAGCAGTCAGCATCATCATCACACACCCAGCTGATAGGAATGCAAGTGGAGCTCTTGCACTGGAACTCATGAACACCACATGTTGGAGGTGCACACTCCAACTCATCACTACCATCACTGCAGTCATCTTGACCATTGCAAACAAAGCTCTTGGAAATACACTGCCCACTATTGCATGTGAACTCTGCTGCACTACAAGTCACGTTGCCTGGAGTAATAGGAGTGAAAAAAATATTAGCAGGTTATCAAAAGGAAGACTTTTGAATGAACATGTTTTGCTTTTCAGCTTTTTTTGCTCCATCAGCTGTGAGCTGACAGTAGGTCAACATCGTCTACAAAGAAGACGCTAGGATAATCTAATTGACCACCTACAAGGCACATGTGACATATAAACTGTATAAACTTGCCTTCAGCATTAAGAGTGAGAAACATCAGTTTTGAGCTACTGAGTGAAAATAACCTCCTTCTGAAGCAGCAAATTTGTTCTGCTTTAGCATGCTAGCCTTTAGGAAAACAGGCTCAGAACCTGTGAACCAGAGACAGAAGGTAAGAGAATTGCTAACTCTGGAGTACAGTCTAAGGTACTGATAGCCAGATGGTCAGCATGCACTGTAGTTTGAAATTGAAGTGTTTTGTGCAGATCCCCAGGATAGCAGTGGCCCATTTACCTGGGCCACTGAAGACAAGCTGGTCAAGATCTTGCAAAAGTTGGTCCTGTGACATAAAGCAGTCACAGAACTTATGTTGGAACAGATAACACTGGTTTTATAGCAGTGTAGCTAGCAGCTCAGTATGCCTAGGCTGATAGTTCTATCAACTTCATTAGAAATGCTGTCTGTAGATTTACTTGTCAGATTAAATCATTTGCTTGCTGAAAAAAGACAGCTACACCACAGGTGCAGAGCACAAGTCAAAGATCTGTACCTCATTAAGCCATCCAGGCAAAGTAGCTGTGGTAGGAGTGAGTCCTGTCACTGCTTACAGCAAATTTGTCTCAGGACACCTCAGGCAACTCATTTGCAGCAAAAGCATTAGAACAAGCCAGGAACACTGCACTCTAAATGGCTGCTTCGGATTCACTTGTGGACTGGCTTGAAGTTGCCCCTTAACACTTGAAATCCAGCTTCCCTAGTCAACACTTTCAAACAAGTGTGCAAAATACTGAAGAACAGAGCTATGTAGATTAGCTGCCTCCTTGACCACAAATCCCAGCTACATCTTTAGGAGACAAACTTAATACAAGCAGCAACTAGAGTTAGCTGTTAAGAAACCCTGAAGAGAACAAGTTCTGATGGTTTGTCTGACATGTAACTAAGCCTACAGGTACTGCCAAAACTAGCCAGATACCAAGACAGATGCTGAATAGCTTATACTGTTGTACTTCTTAATTTCAATGTGTAGAGGACTGTTAGAACAGGTCTGCTTTGTTTAGAAGGCTGCAATACAAACAGATTTAAGGAAATATTGATAAGGAATTTATCTTCCCAGGTATACTGTCCAGCTAGCTCCTTTTCAGACAAGTCAATTTCAAATAGAGTTATGCAGCCACCATTTCATCCCTTACCACAATTCTCTTCATCTTCTCCACTGTCACAGTCTTTTTCACCATCACATTTCCAGGACACTGGGATACATTGGGTTGACTGAGGACCACAGCTGATCTCATTTACCCGGCATGTTCTCATATCTATTGAAAAAAGTTTAAGTTCAATTTAAGAGTTCTGAAATTTAAGAGCTACTGGTCTTGGATTTTAGCAGTTGTCCTGAAAGTTGAGTCTGAAAGGTTTCTGCTCTGAACACAGTCACAATCAGGTGCCAACATCCAATGAAATCATGGAAGAGGTTATACTAGTCTGTAGTATTCATTTAAAAAAAAAAAAACTAGAAGCATCTTTTACAAGTATCTCTGTCATAATAGCTTTTGTGATTGAACATCACGAACTGTTAAACTGTAGAAGACTATACGCAGTAGTAGGCAAGAATAAATACAAAATTAAGTTAAACTCAGGGCTTAAATACAGTGATTGCTCCTTAGCATAGATCCTACTGATAAAGAATGAAGCTTCAGAGGTCCCACAGACCTGTATCCCTTGATTACAACTGTACTTAGGACCAAGGATGCTGATCTCGCAGTCAGGGATTAGTACTTCTGCTTCTGTCCCTCCAGCTCAAAGTCAGTCACTTAGTTCCTATGGTTAGCCCTGGTTAACTTGCAAAGTACATGTCTTGGAGGATGGCAATCAGTCTGAGCAAGATACAAGCCTGCAACGCTGTGCTTTTATGTCTCTAATTGTAACAGAAATCTTGTATTTGCTATCTTTAACCAGGTACAAGTGCAGATTTCCCAGTTCTGAATCTTTTTAATACGCAGTATGTATGTCAATACCCTGATGTGGCCAAAGCCACACTAACACTTATAAACGTGCATTTCCAAGACAAGTGAAACCTTTTTTTAGGAGGAGAGCCAGGTGGCAAGCAGGCAAGAAGTCAAATGGCTACAACCTGCTGGCTTGCCCACACTGATGGGCAAGGCACACTTACGGCACAGTTCAGCACTCTCGTCAGACCCATCCTCACAGTCCGGATCCCCATCACACTGCCATCTGTTTGGCACACACTGACCACTGTTACACACAAAGTCAGATTCAGCACATGTCTTCTTGACTGAAAGGGAAAAGGACAGGCACTTTTTTAATACCATATCTCATTTTTTTCTGTTAGTAGCTAAAGATAAGCTACGTCACCCTCATGAGACTGATGCAACCACCTTAGTTCTTAGATGCCTGGTGTTTTGTTCCACCAGTCTAACACCACCACTATTTGACACTTCCAGAGAGTTATACAGCACACAGACACTTATATTCCCATAAGCAGATACTAAGGACTGCTAATGTTAAAGGAGAGTTAGCTAGGTAGGTAGAAGAGCTGTGATTTCATTTACACGAGTTAAATTAAGGTCTGTTAACAGCTATTTTCAGATTTTGAACTTTATGCTCATTATCAAGGCATTTGATTCGTGGTGTCATTACAGAAGCTTGGTACTATGTAACCCAACTGCATAACTCAAGCAGGCCAGCAGTCCAGCCACACCAGTGCTGGATATGCAGCCTGTTCTGTCTTGTCTCTAAGTACGTCTAGTCATCTGTCCTGGCCTCCAAGTCTGCAAAAAACATCGAGCTGGCAGCGAGAGCTAGAATCAGTGTTTATATGAAATGCAGCAGAACCACTTTCACACATAACAGGACATCTAACCTTGCAATAGCCATCAGCTGCATACTAATGGCAACAAGCTTCTATTGTGTTTTCAAGCAAAAACTGAAATGAGCGTTGCATTCTGTTCTAGGCAATCGCCACCACAGCAAGAAAAAAAGTTTTAGTCATCAGCCTTTCTCAGTTCCAGAAGACTTCCAGGAACTAGGAAAATTCAGCTGCATCATACTGATACAGGGCATCCAGATAGTCCCCCAGCTTTTCTAGGCAATTTATCCATTACTCTGTATTAGAGCTGTAAGAAGTGCTGCTCAGAATAAGCATCTTTCCAGCTATCCACTTCCTGCTGTTAACCCCTACTGCAAACTACTGAGTACAGCTGCTTGAGTACTTACCACAAGCATTTTCATCACTGCCATCTGAACAGTCTTCATCACCATCACATTTCCAGAGTAAAGGAATACAGCGTCCATTACTACACTGGAACTGGGACTCCTCACATTTTGCTTTTGCACCTTCAATGAAAAGAAGAATCTCAACCCCTGTGCTGCTTAGCACTTTTGTTTCATCCCATGCTCAGTAAACAGATGTTTTCATGTTGATGCCAAGTTCCAAATTATTTTATTGTTGTCACCTTTGTGAATCACAAGAGTAGAACCAGAAGCTTTCCTTCACTGTACAACTGCAGAGATTAAGTAGTATAACAGTTTACCTGCCAGATAGCAGTAAACCAGCCTCAGTATTCACAATATCAAGCTTCTATTTTCAAGGCAGGGTCAAGTTTGCACAGCAAAGGGATGCTCATGAACAGGCTCCTGCTGCCTACAGCACATCACTGCATTCTAAAAACTCCTCAGACTTTGAGCAAGCTGGACTGGCATTCCAGTACTCTGAAGCTAATGTATTACAACCCCAAGATGTTTGTAAAGGTAACTTTGATATCTGCTCTATAACTGAACAACATTTTTTCATCATGTAAGTTACTTAAGCAGTAGTAGCCCCAAAGTCTCAAAAATTACAACAATGGACAGAGTTAGCTCCCGCCATCCAACTGTTAACAGCGTCCCCAGAAAGGCATTCCTTAGTAGATGCAAAAGGAAATGCAATGACATATCCAGACTTTTTCTCATTATTAAAGCTAGGTCAAGCATAATGCTAAGAGAGCAAGATAATTTATCACTTCCTTCTGGAATTAAGTGTCTCATCTCCAAACTGTTAAGTCTGATTATTAATATGCTTAAGTCAGGTACTCTTTTGTGCATGATGCTTGAAGCACACTTTCCAGAATACCTTTCATTCTGAAATGGTATGTCCCTATCCCTCAAGGGAATATGCTTTGTCTTGAAGCCCTGCTGTAACTGCCAGTAAAAGCAGCACTTGCCTTTTCAGCAGAGAAGCCAGAGCTGTTCCATGTAATGCTTGCAGGCAAGTGTGTGAGTATATGCATGAGTTTTGGCTGTACATGTCCATGGCATGATGCAAAACTCCTGCTCCTCCTTGATCTACTGTAATGGTGGTGCTCTGTTTTGGCCTTCCACAGTTTTGAGAGGGCATCTAATTTTAGTACAACTTGACTTGCTATTTTATACCATCTGTGTACGACATGCAATATGCAAGAGTTTCCAAATGAAGGGAAGCCATTCCACTTTTACACGGATCCATTTCACATTATATTGCTAGCTCTCAGGCACTAGATAACAGCAAGCTCTGGACAGAGCATAAGCAAGGAGAACAAGGGCAGTTTTACTTGCCAACTGTATAATGTAAATTCATGCTGTAAGTAAATGATTTGAAATAGTAGCTTATTGAGCTCTGCTGATGTTTCAGCAGTTTTACTGGTTGAGTAAAACACTGACACAGAGTCAAGTTGTAACAATTTGTTTTGTGGGAACTGTTTAACCAGTGCCAGAACAATCCGACATCAGCACATACGCTCTGTACTTCCATCACTCCTTTTCAGGGTGGGGGCTGTACCAGCAGGCAGTTTCCAACAGCACAGTTTTTCAACATTAATACTGCTTGGTCAACAGCTGTCAAACAAGCAGCTTGCCTAGTAGTGCCAGAGGGAAGACCTCAGCCAGTTGAGTGGGTACAGAGGCCATAGCTATCGGCTTGCTATTAGTTGGCATCACTCTGCTGTCCAACTGCCTCTAACAGAGGTAGACATCTGCTTGCCTGGTTGCACAGCATTCCAGTTATTTCTGTATTACTAGCTTAAATACAAAGTGACTGACTCCTGCTAGTTTTGAGACATTCTTATCCAGGCCTTCGGAGTGGGAACAGCCAACCCTTCCCAAAATAGCACGCTAGAGCTATTAGACTAAGCCTGCCACTCAGGAGATCCCAAAATAACTCCCACAGTCTTTAGTTATGCTATTTCAAGCTAGAATAACTTAGTAAAGGCTTGCACAGTATACTGTGACTTACAGCATAACACCACTTTGACCAAAAACAACAGGGACGCTACCCACAAAGCTAAATGGAACAGGAGCTGAGCTGGGAGTTAAAGCTGTAACTTTACAATCACTACAGGGAGGCATCCCAAAATGGTGCCATTTTTCTTGCAGCTGATCTACCAAAGCTACTCCTTCTGTCAGCCTGTGAACAAATAAGGAACTGCTAACACCAAACACTCACCCACCAGGGTTATCACCTGTTGCTACTCCTTTAAGCTAGCTCTCAAGCTCTGAAGGACACACACAGCGAGCTCCAGCTGATCACTACCTGCAGTCCCATCCTGCACTAAGCACAGTTCTGCAATGCAAAGCAGACATTTAGGCAAGATGCTACCAATCTAATCCACCATTCTCTGGAACAGCCTCATAGCTCATCTGCTGCTTCTGTCACTAGCGATCTAGTGATTTTTAGATTGATATCAATCAACTATTAATTCAAAGCTGTTCTGCATGAGCTGGTCATTTGTAAGAAACACCTTCACACCTTTCGTCCTCTTTAGGATAAGTCTTGGGTGGAAGAGGTAGAAGACAAGTAACTTACATGGGCTGCGTGTAAGAAACATCATTGTACTGTTTCCCAGGTTACCCACTCAAAATTGAACAAACTTACAAGCAGGGTGAACGAACAGTCACCATTACCAACTAAGTTAAAGCATCCAAAGCTTTTTCCCTTGGCACTGTCACACCACTTGTCTCCACTCCTTAAGCAGATCATCAGTTTACTTCTCCGAGACCAGCTAGACATGTGACACTTGTGTGCTGTCATATGACACCAACTACCAGAAAAGCCTGCAATCGTGATTGGGAAACCTGCATACAGAGGAACAAGCAGAGCCAGCTGCTTTGGGAGGCCACTGCCTCGAACTGAATGCAGAAACTCAGAGGACTAGAGCTGCCTGCAATGCCTGACACCTCATATGATTTCAAACTACTGCGCACTAATGGTTTTGGTGCCAGCAAGTTCCAGCCTTCGTATTACAGCTACATAACCAAAGGGCCTGTGTCTACTGTAGACAAGGCATGGGAGCAGTCTACAGGACAGGAAATGGAGGCATGGCCTGAACATACACTTCTTTCTCATTTCTGCTAGGAGGACTGGGAGGCAGTGTCCTGGCTGGGTTCTACCCAGCAAAACTCATGTCTGAACTGCAGCACACTGCTGGGACTACAAAGCCTAACTCTCTATAAGCGCACGTGGAAAACACAAAGCCAAACACTTCAGTGCACTTCAGAGTGCCAGCCAGGAGATTACGGCACACTGCTCCCAGGCCCTCAGCTCAAAGGAGGTACAACAACACACACTGACTGCCCGCCTGCCAGCTATCAGAGTAGCTCAGACCTCAGCTCCTGGAGAAAGAGAGAAGTCCGTTCACTGATTACCCCCTCGAGTCAAAAGGAAAGTGTTTTTAATTGACCATGCAACTAGCTTAACGTTCATGTTTCAGTGCTGCAGGGGTAACCACATCTACACCAGCAACAATCATCGCCTGAGCTACCTGTGAGGGCCCGCTTCGCGCGGGCAAGGCTCAACCTCGCCGCCAGGTGGAGATCCCCCACGGTGGTTACAGCTGGCCCGAAGCGAGCCACGCCAGCGCCGCTGGATGCCAAAGCCAAAGTTGCCGAGTAGTTTGACAACCCCTCCGACACGGCGGGCCGTCCCGAAGCTGCGCTCCCCGCCGCCCAGCGCGCAGACCCTTCCCTCACCGCCAGGCATCGCCAAAACCTCCCGCAGCAGCGGCGGCACCGCGGTGTTCCCAGCAGAGCCGCTCTGGGGCGGGGAGGGGTGAGCCGGCCGCGGGCTCAGGCCCACCGGCAGCGCCCGTGCGTGCTCCGTCTGCCCGTGGAAGCGGTGCCTCGCGGCGAGAGTGGCGGCAGCAGGCAGAGCCCGGAGGCCCCACGCTTCCCTTCCCCTCCCCTCCGCGGAGCCCCAATGCCCCCGCACAAAAGAAAACGCACACCCCAACCAAACAACGCGTATACACACACACACAAAAAAAACCCACAAAAAAAAAAAAAACAAAAAAAAACAAACAAGCGAAAGGGGTGGAAGGGAAGAAGTGATCGCGGGGAGCGGCGGCAGCAGCCCCAGCGGTGCGCGCCCCAGGCCCCCGTGCCTCACACTCACCGTCGGTGGCAGCACGCAGGCAGCCGAGGGCGAGCAGCAGGCAGAGCGCCCCGCAGCGCGGGAGCGCCCACCGCCGCGCCCCACACCCGCCGCCGGCCGCCGTGCTCCGGTCTCCGCGCTGCCGGCTCGACCGCATCGCCGCGCCGAGGGGACGGAGAGAGGGAGGGAGGAGAGACGGGGAGGGCGGGCGTGCAGACGCCGCGGTCAGAGAGGCGACGAGGAGAGCAGGGAGCTGGAGACATGCACAAGGGGGAGGGTGTCCCCGCGGCGCTCTTATACCAGCCGCCCGGCCGCCCTACGCGGCCGTGGTGACTCACGGCGCCTCGCCGGGCCCCGGTTGGCTCGCCAGCGCCGCCCGCCCCCGCTTCCTCCTCCGCGGCACCTGCGGCCGCCTCGGCGCGCCCGCACACCGGCTCGGATCGGCGCGGTGAGTGGCGACGCGGTGCGTGCCGCGGGCTGAGCCCCCACAACGGGTTTCCTCCTGCGGAGAGAGGCGCGCGGCCGGCGGTGGGGGCAGCCCCTGTGGGAGCGGGCTGTGCCGGGCAGCGGGTTGCGGCGGCTTTGTTCCCGCACGCGCCGATCCCGCGCCCCGCCGCGGGGAGGGGGTGTTGCTGGGCCCTCCGTCCTGGGCAGCGCCGCGAGGCGTGCCGGAACACGCGCCGAGGGATGGCCGTTGCCAAAGGAGCGTTGCTTGAGTTCGGTGTCCCTTCGCCGCGTGCTTGAGTGCGTCTTTCCTCCCTCCCGTAGCAGAAGTTGGCTTAAACGAAACGGGCGCTGCTTTTTGAGGAGGAAAATCGCTACTTCTGCATTCTGAGATCAGGGATTGTAGTTAGTTGGTAATTGCACAAAATGGTATGCCGAAGTCGTGTAATTACAAGCTTAACCTTTTATTTTGAGAAGGAGAATTGGTGGTTTTGTTCTACACGTGTAACCTTTTGAACATCCAGTTATACCTTGGTGAATTAAAGAGAGGATGGATCCTTGAAAAGCAAATGTGATTTTGTTCACGGCACTCTTAAAATTCAGTCGAGTCCCAGTGGTTCTGTTTCATATTTACTTTTGTAGTCCTGCTATTTCACATTGGTAGTGTGTTCTGTGCTCTTAATACCTTGGTGGCAACACAAGCCTCAGCAAGCTTCTTCATCCAGAAATGCTTAAGGAGCAGGGTGTGCTTTGGTTCCTTGGAAATAAAGTCTTGAATTAAACTGACTTTAGTGTGATGCTATTGGTCGCTTTCGGTTATGGGATGATTCCTCAAATGAAGCGCTGTTTGCCTTTCCATGCTGCTTAAATGTCATAACATATTTCTTTATATGTTATTTGCAGAGTGGAGCCCGCTTTGAATCGTACCCAGTTGTGTCATGATTCCACTACAACCAAGTCACAACACTGCATTAATGACTTCAGAGTGGATTATCTCTCACTGGCATGTAACAAATGAACGTCCAGGCCATCCAAATGGGCAAATGGTTGATGTTGCAGAGACTTGTTAAAAAAGGGCAGGATTTAATTTCATGTAAATGGATTACACCTGGAAATGGTATTTCTGATGCATAGGTAAATGCGAAGAGAGCACTTCCTTGTGTTTGCCCCCCTACAGCTCTCCTCCCTTGTGGCCTCAGGGGCAGGGTGGAAAAGGCTCTGCTTTCTCATTCTGCTTTGGATGTGGCATTGGCTGCTACAGCCATGTCCTTGCAAACATACGCTGCTTCAAACAAGAAAAAATCTATTATGTACAAGAGGGTTGACTGGGGTCCTCAGGAAGATGGCTTAGTTTAAGTGGTTCTCTGAAAACAGAGTTCTCTTTGCAGAACTTCTGCATGACAAATTGCCTTCAGTCGGATGCTCACTGTTGCATGGTCTGCTGTACTCTAGACTCAACTTCATTTTCGCAAATGGCCTGTTACTGTTACAGAAATATTTCGTGAGCTGAGTGCAGCAACACACAGCAAGACCCCAGTTCCACAGCAGTACATGGTTAGACATAACTTAGTATATGCTAGTATATACTAGCATACGGTCTTCTCACTTGAGGGGAGAAGAGTGTCCCCTGCATTATCCATCCCTTTCCACATCTAATCATTTGGACTTCTAAAGCAGAAATTATTGTAAAATACTTTTTGTTTTTTATTTATTTATTTATTTTACTGTTTCAAGTAAGTTAAAATGCAGCTGGATGTGCTTGAGTCTGAACATCTGGTGTTATCTCCAGAAGAGGATCTTGGACTGAAGAGGTCTCTCCCCTGCTTAGCATCCTCACAGGATCCCTGCCTGTTTAAGGAGGGGCATGAAGCCAGCCACCCCTTATATAGTGATCTCTGTGCCCTGGGAGCCAGGAAAAGTCTGCACGGAGTTTCTATGCCTTGGCACAACCATAGCCTTGCAGAGGCAGTGTGGCAGCAGAAGGATCTGTGTGCGTTGTGTGAGTGATGTTTGGCTTTGGCCATGCATGAGTATTCAAGCCCAGATAGATCTATACAAGAAAAGCAGAATAAAACAGTGAGTTTCTATTGCGAATACACACACCTGTGACAAAAACAGCCCTACTGTGCTAATGATAATTGGGGGGGAGGGGGATATAGCACCCAGGAGTTCAGTGATGGTGCTGAAGCTTGTGGGGAGTGTGAGGTGGCTTTTGTAGTAATGAGACCTTTTGTCATCTGCCTGGGAAATGCATGAACATTGCTTTGTTTCTGTGTGTTGCTCTTAGTCTCTTTCAGTTCTTGCTGCGTCTGTTTGAGTTGAACTTCTTCAGCTATCAAGAGGTCGGGCAGCTGCAGGTGCAAGGTGGCTGATAAGGTGGGAGCGCAGGATGGCTTCAGGATGGAGAGCTGGCATTGCCACCACTGTTCTGCAAGGTCCTGTGGCCAAGAGCAGTCTCAGAGAGCGCTCCCCTTGCTCACTTAACCAGTGTATGTCCATCAGCTGTTACTCACATTACTACATATCCGCTGTGATGTTATTAATTGTGCACTAGGATGTGCAGAGCACAGGGCTAATGTTTCCAAAAGCATTTAGGCATTATCCAGGACTAAGATCAGACTGTCTGAGAGACCAGAGAAAAGCATTCAGAAAATTTATTTCCAGCACTGGCTTCTCCTTCAGTACTGAGCAGGCAGTTTCAGTGGGGCTTCACCAGACAGGGAATTTTTTGTCACAGGTTTCATCATTTGGGATGAGAGGACCTGCTGTCTTTTGGGGTATTCTGCAAATAGTCTGTTTGTATGTGCAAAGAACTGTAAAGAGTCACGTGGTACATGGTATTAAATATTATACATAATAGTTTTATAGTTGCTTATTCTTTTAGGCAAGTCTCTACATCTCCGTTTTGTTTCATGCTAATGGGTAAACATTTGTGAATATTTGGTGATGTGCCTATGGAAAAAAAAAAAAAAAAGATGTAAAAGATTGCCAAGAAGCTTAGTGAACCAGTCAGGCACTGCCTTTGCCTTGAAAAGTGACCCTAGTAAATGGAAATGTCATCACATTAACTTTCCTTTTGGGAATTCTGATGGATGTAAGGATCTAGAAACGTTGCAACATCAATTCACCTGAAAATGCCTTTGGACTTACAGAAGGCCTGGATTCTTTGGGATAGTTGGCTGTTTTTATTATAGAGTATAAAGTCAAAAGAGAAAATAAAGGACATGAAAGGGCCTTCTGGAGTTGATATAACCTGTGTGAACTCAGTGTGTTTGGTGTTCCTTTATCTTTTTGCCTTAAAGACCTTACAGCCTCCCTTCCAAATGAGTTCTTGAAGCACTGGGATTACTAGTTCACCCCTCAGGTCTTAAATCAATGAGACTTTTGCCTCCAGTTCCTTTGGTGAAGGACACAAAGTGAGAATATGTCTACAGCAGTAACTTAATCTGATAAAGAAAAGGAAAGCCTCATGGGTAGAGAAAGCAACAGCTACGTATCACGGGATAGTATCCTGCCTTAGGATCACTTGCAAAAATACTGTCTTCAGAATGTGCTGCTATCAAAGATTTCACTTGCTCATAAGATCGTTGTATGCCTGAACTGACAGTAATCGGAGGAGCTGTTCTCATGGCTGCGTTTTTGAAGTGCAGAGCCAGGATCTATATAACTGACCTCAGTGGAGCTGTACGCAGCCTAAGAGAGACAGAATGCATCCTTTGGGAATAATACAAAATAGGTATGTGCATGAATTCCTCTGACCCACATCATTTCATACCTGTGTCTAAGGGACAAATTGGTCTTTTTTTTGTTGTTGTTGTTTTTTGCTGTTGTTGTGGTTATTATTGCTGCAAGGTTTCTCAGCAAATTATGTGGAAGCTTATGTCATAGTTAAAAATGTCAGGTCTGTGTTGTATGTTTTCTGTGCAGCTTGAGAAAATACAATAACAAAACTTTGTGCTTACAATACACCTTTCCTGTGTTGTTCTTTGAATACCTAATGAATAGGAATACAAGACTCACAAGCATGTTCCACTACCCTTGCCATTAACATTATCTGAGTTATTAAGATGAGGCAGACAACTGATGTTGTTGCCCTTGATTTTGATACAACTTCTTACAGTACTTTGTTATCATTAGGGGTACAAGAAACTTGGGAGGATGTTAGGATATGCTTGTCTCTATTGGATGCATTCTTCAACATTGATTGCAGTCTTTGGATAACATGAAGTGGAATTTCCTGATTTCTTTGAGGACAGTTTTTTTTTTTCTTTTTTTTTTCCTCTGTGCTATGGATTACTCATTTTATCTGTGCAGGGTTTTCTCTGCCTGTAAGGCTGTAGCATGTGTAATATGAACAAGGGCACATTTTATTTAGTATTACAGTATTGGAAGACGTCAAAGCAGTTAAAGTGCTAATGTGCTTTGCATATTTTTTTACCAAAAAAAAA
>PPHD01008669.1:10297-21504 GCA_002909625.1 Bambusicola thoracicus | reverse complement strand
CATACTGCACTGAAGCATCCAGTTAGCTTCAGTCCAACATAATGTTATCATTGCATGAAATTAGTCGACACCACCCTTTCTTTACTAAGGGTACCTCTTCTCTGTTGGATTAAAACATTAAAGCTACTTTTAGTGACTGGTTCAAACAGAACCATCTCTGCATTCAGAAGCTTCTCTGCTGGCCCTGAGAGTTTGACCCTCAAAAGCTCTGTTAAAGGGTAAAGGATAATCGAGCACAAAATACATTCGCTTAGGTGTCATGTTAAAATCATGTTCTGCCTTCTCTTCCAAGACAGAAAGCAGCCCCAGCCTAGAGAAAGGTCTACTTTCCTGCCAAATGGCATGTGTTTGAAATGTTTGAGACTTCGCTTGGAGACTTCTAAAAATTAGACAAGGAAGTCAGAACTGTTCTATCCAGCAAGAAAAAAAAACCCATTCCACTACATAAAACTGTCATTCCTTAATATTCTGCTTATAGTTACAGAAGTTTAATTCATTTTAGCATGAGTAACTTCTGATGGTGCTAATCATACAATAATATAAATGACCTTCATTTCCTTAGATTTTCAAGGATGTACAGTAATAAGGCTGAGGTTAGGTTTTGGCTTTACAACCTTGTGTTATTTTATCATATACACAAAGCAGGTAAATCATGTTCTGATCCCTGATGAATGCACTGGAAAAGCTAAAGGCTAACATTATCCCATTTGTTATTAAATAAGGAGCTACAAGGGTAATTCCCCTCCACTCCCCCCCAAAAGTAACCATGCTCTTAGCGAGGCTAGCAGCAATGCAACGCTAGGAAAAAAATAAAAATCTAAAACATTCATTTTCAGCACGGTCATTAAGAACAACAAAATCACAGCAGTTTCTTCTGGAAGGCTTTTTCTAATAATTACAATAATAAAAGTATTTATTCTCAGCTCTGTTGTTTTCCTGAACATCTGTCGAATTATTCAGCTTTAGATTTCAAACTTCCCAGCTTTCCTAACCATTACTCACAACAGTTCTAACACGTTCCCCCGCCCCATCACCCTGCCAATGTCCTCAGATTCCCAAAGGGCTGATACAGCTTGCGTTCAGCACAAGCAGCTTCTACTGGAAGTTTCTCTCCCCAGTGTTCCCTTTCTATTGACTTCTGTCATTCTATTAGCAGAGAAAAGGGATTCCTCCTCCTCTGGTTTGGTATTTCTATAGCCTGACTCATCTGCAGATCTCCAGCCTTCCCAAAGCAAGGAGCACCACCAGACAGGTTATGCAGGTAAGAAATAGCAAAGTATTACCCAAAATCCAAGGAATCACTCGAATAGATGAGATTACTCATCCATCCTGGTCATCGTTTATTCTTCAACAGCAGCCAATAACAGCTGTTCTTTAACCAACAAAGATTAAGCAAACATGACAAGCACATCACACGCTGTTTAAGGACAGGTTATCTACCTTGAGAAGTTACCCTCCCCAAGGCACCGAGACTGAAGACATACGACAGCTAAGGAGCCATGCACAGTATACCGACGGATCCACCAGGGACACAGCAAACAGAAGCACCAATGCAATGGAAGTGATCACCAACTCTTACCAAAACTGCCCAAGACAGGAGTGTATAAACACAGATGCACAGCCTTCATGCTCTACGATATTTGCAACGCTACAGTTTTATTGCAGAATAAAGCCCTTGAACGTCTCAGTAACTGATGTAAAATTTAAAACTGCCACTGGCCAAAACTTCTCCATTCAAACATCATATAAATCTGTGATTAATTTAATTACTAAATACAAGAACAGCATTTGTCATGTTGAAATGAAGTATCAATTGCTTGGAGGTGAGGGTTCAGCTTTAAAAATCAGAACGTATCTGCAGCAAGAAGTAGCTGGTTTTCAAGAGAAAGTGTTCTTCAGCTCCGAACATGAAGTAGAAATGTTAAGGTCTCCCTCTGAGAAGTGTTTCAGTATCACAACATTATCTACTCTTAAGGAACTATGCACTGTATCTGGTAGAACACGCTCACCATTGAAATGCAGACCTGTGTAAACCCACTGAACACAGAGAAAGTCCAATAAGTCAACAACAGCCTTTTCATCGACTTGGCTCCAGTTTTAAGTATAGCTAGGAAGAAAAAAAGATGATTGTGATGAAGGAGAATATATTTATTCCCTCACTTAATTCAAAGTGAATGGCATAGCATCGCTGTTTCTGCTCCCTGTCTTCTTGAGTATGGCCAAAGAATGAAAAAGATCTCTAAGAAGTCATTCTTAACAAGTGCGCTCCATCATTTAGCTAAAGCTGGAAAAGCTCACAGCACTAAGTGTGCAAGACTGCATTTATATTAACAGCAAGAGTTGCAGAAGGAAGCAAGATCTGCTCTGATTCATCTCAAGAGGTGAAACTGGGTCTTCAGTAAGCTACCACCATCTGTCATTTTATAAGTGAGAGGCAAAATGCCTGCAGCGGGGCAAATATCTTGGCTCTGGAGTTCACATGTCAGGCTGCTCACTGGATCCCTTGCTCACCATAACAGAGGGGTGATTAGGCTTGATGGTGTGCTGGTTTTAAGTGCAATGAAATATTCAGAGCGGGGCCTTTCCAGATTTACCATAGTAAATCATAGTACATAGACACCATAGTAATTCTGTTTTCTATTACCAGATCTGTAGGAAGTGCTCGTGACATCAGAACTTAGAAAACCACACCTTTGAGATTAGTTCCTCATTTTTTAATTCAATAAGCAGACAAGTATTCTCTACCAACGTAACCAACCCTCTTAGCAATATATAAGGACTCCAAGATAAACAATTCTGAGTCACTACTGGCATAGATGCATTCATAACCCTATGACTATGCATGTATAATGTACAAAAATATTATTATTAATATGCAAAAATCTGTTCATTGAGATATAGGCTGGTTCTATGACTACTGTAATGCACGACATTGTGGAGCCTGGCAGTTCAATCAAGTTCTTCTCTAAGAGTTAGGCTAACAAAATAAATGGGAAAAACGGAAGTGAAAACGATGGAAACACCTGAATTGGCATTAAAGCAATTATAAAATGATCTAGTTTAAAATGCAAATGGGATATAAGTTATGAGAAAAAAAAGTGTCCCTGTTAACAGAGTATGCTGTAAAGGGCTTCAATGCCCAAATGGGTTTTATATGTTAAACTACATACTTTTTTTCTCCTGGCAGATCATTTAAGATGCAATGAGAATGGCCTTCTGAACATCTGGAAAACATGACCAGTGCTCCAAACATGCACTTTTAAGATTGAACAGAGAAAGAACATTAATTGGTTCTACTTGCATTCTGCCTTTCTATCTTTTCCTATTTGATTTTCCAGTAGAGTTCCAGACTGGGGTGTAGCACATCACTACTGACGAGAGGTTTGCTTTTCCTAACGCTCCAATGCTTCACTGCAAAGTACAGCCTGCCTGACACGGTCATTTTAGCACTCTGTATCTTTACAAGTGCAAAAAAGTAGTTCTGTGTAGAAAGCATCACATTTCTGTGTTTGAGCACATTCGGGTGCTTGAGAGGATGATGCCTGAAGGGACTGAATGGAAGAAGCACCTCCCTGTGCGGGGGGCAGAGAAATGGTCATTTCACTTGGAAGGACTGGGAAAATCTACAGAAGAGTCAGGAAAAGCCGTAATGCTCCTGGAAGGGATTCACAGCTCTGCCACAGCGCATCGCTCAGCTCAGCACTCTCACTGGTCGGAGGAGATGACCACCAGAGATCTCTCTCAGCCTAAACAGTCAGTGATCCTGGAAACTGCTCTTGTCTGTTTTTGGCGCTTTTGCTGTTTTTGGTTTTTTCTTTTGTGTATTCTGCTCATCTTTGAGCTTGTTCTTCAGAGTTGTTTAATAATGATAATAAAGCCTATTTTTTTGAAGTTCACAGAATAGTAGAATGGTTTCAGATGGAAGGAACACAAAGGTAGACATCCCTCTCCCTTGTTTGAAACTTGACATACGTATGTAATGCTGCATCATCATCTTCTTATCCCTAAGGTACACAGACAAAAAGACTACAGGATCATTAGTTATACAGATAGAAACACAATCCAATAAACAAAACCTCAAGGGCCTTATTTTTTTCCCCCTTTCCATTAGATACTCTCAACATCCCCACTTTGATAAACTGAAGATTCACATAGGATAAACTGAAAGCAATTCCATACAGCACACTGCAATAAGGGATCTAGTTTGAAATACGTTATCTGTAAGCACAGAGAACATCAAGACTTATAAGTCAAGATCAGCAACATCTCCATTTCTGAAGCTGTTATTTCCTAACATTAAATTGCAGGTAGGTTTTGGAAGAACATAAGAAAAATTGTTTTCTACAGCAAGTTAGAATACCTGCTGATCTGTCTTGATGATAGCTTAAAAGTAATATCCTCCAAACTGTTTACAACTTGCTTCATGTTTACAGAGTGCTCTCACTGAAACTGGTCCTGAAACAACTGAACTGCGTGATTCTTGGGTAGATTTTAGAAGTTTACTGCTCCAAAGCTCTGTTAATAATATTCAAGCAATTTAAGCAACAAGGCAATATCAGAATTAAACACCTTTTTTGCTTCACTTCTTGTTTGTTCTCCAACCCACCAGCTCCCCATTGCTACTCAGCTAGCATTTGGGAAATACTGGAGAGACATAAACTGAAATGGGTACAAAGCAAGGCTAGTAGGCTGAACAGTCTTAGACAAAATCAGAAGCATTGGCCCTTCAAAATATTACCAACTGCTTCCCCATTACTGCAATGGTCATTGCAAAATAATTTTACAAGTAGAGTAGTTATGTCAGTAACAAACATTTTACTATTAGCTCTGATACTCACTTTGCAAAGTCCACAATACTCAATGCCAACCTGAGATACGCAAACAGAACAATTTGCAGCTAGCATAATTCCTTTCATACTGCACCCCTTTCTGCAATCACACTTACACAGAAACACACATTTACTTCTGCTTCTTTTTTTTTTTTTTTCTGGTGTTTTTCTTCCCTCCCCCCCCCACCCTTCCTCTCCCAGGAACTCAATTGGTATATCTGGTATTAAAGTGATTCAACATAAACTTTCACCATTCATTCTGTATCTTGAAGACTACCACTCCTCATGGGCAGCAGAAACAAAACTTGCTTTCATCCAGGTTACTTTTAAACATGACTGAAAAGAACTGAGGTGATATACAATAAAAAAAATAAGAAAGATTAAAGGTCAGAAAAGCCCTCCAACAGATGAGCGGAAAACCTTTCATGCTTCCTGAAGGAGATTACGTACATCTGCACATGAACCACTGTCAAAGTCAAAGTGATCTCAGTGCAGGTTTGAGGGCATCGCTTAAGATCCACAGACCTTGCAGTCCATACTCCATGTGCCTGTTTGCAAGACTCCAACTGGCGATGCCTACAGCTTGCTCCTCATTAATTCTATAATAAAACTCCGTGCCAAGCGAGGGTCAGCAGATCCTCCCTGGTCTGAACTGATTCGTTTATCATCTCCATTTTTTGAAATTAAAAAATACAGAGCATATTTAAATTCGACACAATCCAGAAGATTTGCAAGCTTTGCAATTAAAGATAGCAAGAGTTTAATTAGAGTAAAATGATTGTTCTTGTTAAAAAGAACCCTTTACTCCATGTTATCTGCGAATTAAATATTGGATTTTAGTTTTCCCTTTTTATACTATATGTGTTTCAGATATTTGTTATGATTCAAAGGATAGGTATTACATTTTATAAATGAAAAACTACAGAAACATAAGGTTATATGGTTAGAAAGATAAAAGACTACCATCAAATGAAAAGCTTAAAGAAATGGTTTTAACAGATTAAAAACCAGGCTTTGTTGTTGTTTATAGCATCAGTAGTCATTTAACATCAACATAACCATGAAGGCAATGAAATCATTCGTTCTACTTGGAATGATATTTGTGATTTAAGTCACCAATGCAAGTTAGTATTGATGGTGCCATCATGCAGAAATCACCAGCACAAATCACCTCTGAGGACAGCATAGGGACCTCCTCCTTTCCCCTCACACACAGTGGCATCATTAGGGATGGGCAAGCAGAGCATGTGCTGAACAACCACCAGCAGTAGTATGGGACATCTCCTGCTGCTCTGAGCAGTGACCTCAGGAAGTCAGAGAGCAACGTCCCAGATGAGACAACGGGGCATAAAGAGACCTGAAAGGAAGCACAGCTTCCCAGCACTGAGAACTAGAGGGGTATTGTCTGGCAGAGTGGGAAAGCAAACCTCTGAACTGCTGATTGGTGCAGTGATAACAGCAGTGCTCCTCACAAATAAACCCATTCTACAGTAAATGAAGCTCTGACAAAAGATGTAGCAATCATCCCCAGCAACAGCAAGAATTTAAAGTCTCCAGTTAAACAGAAACACATACTGCAGTTATTACATCACTGTATCCACCATGCATGTATTACTAATGGCATCTCTAATGCTATCAAATATCTTCTTCTGGCTTTGAAAGCAGGGCTCTGTTTAGTAACTTCTGAGAAGTTATTTTAATTCATTCACTCTTAGTATTTGAAATCGTTTAGCATGCAGTGCTGTAGTTTGGTACCTCCAAGACAGCCAACGAGTGACACCAGGAACAGCTGTTTCCACAGCAGCAGCATCTTCAGTTGCCTCAATTCAGTAACTGTGGTTCTGTCCCAGGTGAACCGCACATTTAGTCTTCCATGTGCAAGGTTTAACCTGTTAAAAGAACAAACACAAGGATGATCATCAAATTTAAGAACTGCCATCATTGTAAATGAAAGATTTAACAAATAGGAAATGGACAGATGCTCTGCAGTGCCTCAGTTTTCCTGTGACTGAACTCCAAAGAGAAGTTTGCTGTATGGATACGGAGTGTCACAAATTAGGTAATCCAGCAGGAGCACAGCTGACAGGCACACCGATTTTCTAGTTGCCCACATCCATTTATTTGTAACAAATAGAGTTTTAAAGGGAGAGAGAATACATGAGGTGCAATCACACACAGCGTACAGCAGTTGGAAGTCAAACAGCTGTTAAAGAACAGCTTTCATCCTCCTTGCTTTGTATACACCACACTGAACAACAACCTGAACACGTGCAGTAACCAATTTAATTGAAGCCGCATCCACTCTCCCCTTTTCTTACTGTTTTCCTATTCCAGACCTGTACTCGATGTACCTAACAGTATTACAGAAGTCTGAAGAGGAAGACTGAGCAACCAAAAATAATTTCAAAATAGAATAAAAAAACAGAATCAGCACGTGGCACTGAAGCGCATCAGGTGCAATGATAAGCTGTGAAATAATTTGTTAGCTTCCATTTCTACCTTTGTTACTGGTTAAACAACAAAGGATTTGCCAAGGTCTATGCGCTGAGGCACACCGTTCTTATTTTACTTTCATTTTTTCCTACACAAGCTGTGCAATACATTTTGAAAACTTGTGTGACAACTGTGGCCTTTACACCGCGTGCATCACTTCCACAGTATCTCTTTTTTTCCATAAGAACGGTGAATGGGCAGAGCTGGAGGCTCTGCAGCACACAGATCAGACTGCATAACAACACTCCCCCTGGCACTGAGCTGACGGATCGACGCGCTGAAATATTAAGGGCAAAAAAGACAACCATTAATTTCAAGGTGCCAATCCGCAAAGTCTGAACACGTTTTGTTGTTTGTTTTTCTCTCCAGCGTGTTTCACATTACAGCTAAAATCTTCTCATACTCCTGTGAATGTAGTGTTTCAGTTTCAAGCTGAGCACCCCTAGAAAGACAATCACACAGAGGATCCCCTCAGCTGAGGTCAGCATCCTCCCCGCCTCCATCCATAGCATCACAGCACGAGGAACAGTGGCTCTCATACTGCCCAACACCACCCCCTGCCCACTTCATACCGGGGACACGTCTGACAGCACGTAGAGAAGTGCACACAGCAGACAGGCTGCATGCAGAATGAGCAGTGGCTGAAAGGGACTGACTTGGCTTGGAGCATCCTCCAGCAGATGCGACCCCTGGGACCTGGCTTTGCTCAGGTTTCACTCCAGTGACAGCTGTGTGACACGAACATGCTTTTTCCTTTTCTTCTGTGCTAAAGCCAAAACTCTGAAGCACTCGTGTGACAAGAGAGGTTACCTCACACCCGCTCTTTCTCATGACAACCTAAGAAATGGCCATGATCTGCTGAGAAAGAAGTACCTTACACAACCCAAGAACTAAGTCCAAAAAGAAATCCCAAAGCATCAGGCTAGGAAGCCTCGGGATTGCTGTGTTTTGCATGTTGTTTCTGCAGTATCCTCTATAATTTATTGACTAGAATTAATAAGTACTGCACAATGACACTGTGATATACTGATGAAACAGTGCTAGCATAAGCTGCTGGGCTCCAACTGCACTGTATGCTTGCTGAGGGCTTTCCAGAGGAAGCTCTGTTCCTTATCCAACATGCCCTGGGGTCAACAGGTACAGGGCTGCAGCACATTCAGCTTCCATGAAGGCATTTTGGTGCTTTTGGAATTACCAGGACTTCAATCACCTCTGCAGAGCTTTGGAACACTGTATGCGATCATCCAGAAGGATAAAGGTAAGCAGCAGCTTCAGCATCTGAACGTTTGGTTCCGCTACCAAAAGAACATGCGGAGGAAATCTGTAAATCCCTAGTTTGGAAAATGAGAAACTTTCCTCCGATAAGAGCACTGCTTTCGTGAGAAGCTGACTACTTCAAACCATCAAGAATGCAAACCTTGGAAAGGGGTGCAAACACACCAGAAAAAAATAACAGGCTCCTTCATTGTGTGTTTGTCTGTCTTTCAGAGACAAGCAGGTTCTCACAAGTTCAACTGCAGGATAACAAGAAAACATGACCAGCCAAACAGATGGCATAAGATGAAAGCACAGACATACACAGAAAGTCTCAACTTTCCCTCCTTCAAGATCAGCTTTTCAAAACCTACATACTTACACATCACTTAGTATAGCAACTGATGGACAAGCATGTCTGGGAGAAACAAAGTCTGGAAGAGGTTCAGGAGTCAGTAATCTTATGCAGTGACCTCAATCCCTGCACCCTTGAGTACAGCAGCCAAAAAGCAGCAGTTCTCCTCTCCAAAGGGGGGATTTTTATTTACATAACGTATCGGAACTTCTCAGACCTGTTTGAGAAGCCCAATATAAACTTGGAGCAGGAAGACTTCGTAATCTTTGACGAGAAAAAAAAAGAAATTTCATCTTGATAAATGATGAGATTAACATTCTAGTTAAAGTCATCTCCACACAGCATCACACAAATGAGAGGCACAGATTAATGTGAGCCATCCCTCAGCAATTTCAAGTAGCCACATCGTTTAAAAAAAAATAATTGAAAAGATCCATTTCTCATTTCTCTCAAAATGCAATCACTGGTGGCAAAAATCAGCCAGTACACGCTGTGTCAATGAAAAATATCCACGTGGTGGGCTCTCCATCTTCCATATCATTTAATCAAGTCTCTACCTCTTGTAGCTCACATTCTAAGACTGACAAGAACCAGTGATGGATGAAAGTGTTGTAGCCATGGAAAAGTAAGGGTGTATTTACCACACAGTGAAAAACTCAGAGATTCAAAGGTTCAACATTTTTGGTCTTTTCAAAACACAAAGAAATAGAATAAAACCCACAGTGAAAGTCCTCCATTTGTACATAATTTAGCAAGCTAGTCTTTCTGTGATATTCCTGTTCCATAGGCTTTCCTCTGACACCAAGGTAGCCCACAGCTCTGGGATCAGTCTGCTGAGGCGAACTTAAGACAAAAGTGCTGAACATATGTGGAAATTGTAACTTAAATCTCTATATTGAAAATCCACTGGAGCTTCTATCTGCAGCTGCAGTTCTAGAGTTCATTCCTTGTATTTCTCTGCTTCACAACGTCTAGTATTAAATGCGGAAGTTGGCAGCCATGCCTGTGGCAGGGGGTTGGAGTTTGATGACCCTTGAGGTCCCCTTCCAACCCAAGCCATTCTGTGATTCTATGAAGGGGATCTTCTATAAAGACCATTTATGAAAGTGACAGCATCTGCAATGTGAGTATTTGAAAGGATAAGCAAGATCCATGCCAGCTCGCAAAAACCTGCTGCTGTATTTTGGTGGCAGCCTGCTGAGCAGTGCCTCACCCTATGGAACACCACAAAGGCTATCCAGCAGCTCAGCAGATCTCACTATGAGAGCACTTGCTGTTCAAGATTATTCCTCCTTTCACATTCTTTATTCCACACCACATTAGTTTTAGTGATTCTGAGTAATTTCATGTTGAGGATGGCAAGGCTTTGAAAACCTGAGATACAGTACAAGTGCTATCAAGCCACTACTGGCACCATGAACAAATCCATCTAAAACACCTGAATTACACTCTAGATACATAAGAATTAACCAATTAAAAGCTAAGAAGCACGACAAAGTACATTTAAAGCCCCTACTAAGCAATACAATGGCTTGTTCCAAAGAAAAGTTTAAAACGGTGCTCCAAGGAAAACTGTGATCGGCCCGGCTCCTTTGGGGGCTCATTAGATCTTGGTTCCACGATGGGAGCACCACTCATTAGCGAGCAGTCTTTGCAGGCTCGTAGCGGTTGTTAGGCTGCCTGTGGCTCTCACTCAGCCTCCCTGTCCCTATAGGGATATCAGCTATAGACAAATCATCCTGATGAAGCTGGGCTGTAAGAATAGAAAGAAAGATGAGCAGGAAAGTTTTAAGAGGAACTCCTCTATTAACAAGCCCTAGGTAGGATTAAAGCCATCTGCAGTGCGTCATTAGCAGAGACTTAATTAAAAGCACCGCAGACATTCCTAACAAAATGAATTTACAAAAGCTTAGAGGAAAAGTAGCAGCAACCGTTCTGCAGAGAGTTTTACCACAACTTCTTACCTTACTCTATTTATCGACTCTTCCAGTTGCAGTCCCCTGCTTTACCTGACCACATACCCTGCGTACTTTATATAAGCAGAGACCTCTATGGATACAGTGAAAACATGAATGGGTCTGGTTTACAGAGCATCTTCCCTGGCCCTACACTTTTTCTAGCCCTTCCTTCCTTTTCCCAGTGGAACAAAGAATACTTGTAATAACTGGATGTCCTCTCTCACTGTAAACCAATCCCTCCACAGACAGCATCACAATGCACCTCTTCCTCACGTATTCTTCTTGTCATTGAGGTCTTCTCTGGATATGCCAGCACTC
>PPHD01008669.1:0-10267 GCA_002909625.1 Bambusicola thoracicus | reverse complement strand
TTCTTGTCATTGAGGTCTTCTCTGGATATGCCAGCACTCACTGAACCCAGCACCTACAGAGCTGTAAGTACCACAGAACAGAACTCAGCTGAGCCTTTTACCACAGGCAGTTATTTCATGTCAATAAAAGCAGAAAACTTGAAAAATAAATAATTAGGGAATATAATTTATCTTAAAATTCCTCAGGAAACCTACACTATTCTAAGACCACTAGCTTCTACAGCTCTGCACATTAACCNACTGAACCCAGCACCTACAGAGCTGTAAGTACCACAGAACAGAACTCAGCTGAGCCTTTTACCACAGGCAGTTATTTCATGTCAATAAAAGCAGAAAACTTGAAAAATAAATAATTAGGGAATATAATTTATCTTAAAATTCCTCAGGAAACCTACACTATTCTAAGACCACTAGCTTCTACAGCTCTGCACATTAACCTCTGGGCCAGCAATTTGAGAGCCTCTTCAAACCCAGCCAGAGGTCTTTGCTTTGCACACAGTTTGACCACCTGCAGGGACTGCCTACTTCGATCAACTTTGGTACACCTATGGGAAAGCTTTACAAAGGAACCAGCTTTGTATTTTTTTCCCTAAGTACAGGGGAATGTTTATCAGAATCTTTTTCAACTATTTCAATTAAATCAATTATGTGATAAAAATTCAAATTAGCAAGTCATTATAAGCAATATTAACTCCATTCCCAACTCACGTGGAACACCGTTATTATGAATGCAGTAAAATCAAGTTTGACAATGTTTTTAGTTACTATCATTCAAGCCTGGTTTATCTATTTTTGTGGTGGTACAGTGGAAGACTTACACTGATAGCAAGTTAATCTTTCCAGATCAAAAAATACAATACTGAAGAAAAAAAAGAGTCATATTTACCAATTGTGGGATGACAAGAGAAAGCACATTTGCACAGTTCACTCCCAGGACCTTCAACCTTATCTTGATACCACCTTTTTCTGTCCAGCAAGTCACCTGAAGCTGCACATTTCATGAAATGGCATGTAATGACCAGTTTAATCAGAAACATTAAGAACAAATATCTGACATTTTCTTTCCGTGGTATTTGAGTTAACAGAAGATGTAGAGTGGCAACAGAAAGACCTCTACTCACAGATGAAATAGCAGTTATTCAGACTTATATGTGCCCTACTCTATGACAGTCTTAAATACACAGGAATCAGCTAAGACGCGTGATTTCAAGCATGCATGCTGCTGATATGAACTCAGATTCTGGCCTTGCTGCCTCATGCTGGCCATGGAGCTCTGAGGACCACACTTGAAGGTTTGCTGCAGTGTTCACACAGGCTTTCCGTGGTCTCCACTCACCATCAAACTCACTTTGAGTTTCCAAGTAAAATACTATCATTGGTACCAAAAGTATACCTCCACTTTATGCAGGCAGGAGGGCATTTTTACTGTATCAAGACTTTCAGGCTGAAATTTCTTTGTAAAAGTTCTCAACCTACAGTAATGAGGAATCGTGTCTATTCAGCACAAAGAGAAGTTTGAAATGAAACCCCAAAAGTGTTATTAAACTTTAAACATATGTATTTTTTTCCACATTCAGCCATTGCCAAAAGCTAACTGTAACTTCTCCAGAGCTCTTGCTGACCTCCAGCACTGTGAGCCTTGGGATGCTAATGATGCTGCCAATGAGCCAGTACTTCAGGCTCCAAAAATACAAGTAGCCTTTGTATTATGGAGGATACTGCCTGGTGAGGTGCAAGTAATACAGCATTTCTTCCAAAATACCTTTGGTTCTATCTCATACAAATCATTATTTTAAAAGTTTATCTTATCCTGCATGGTTACCAAAATATAACTCACTGCTTCCCCCAGCAAGCACTGATTTCATTATCAGATATTCCTTGACCTGAATGAAGTTTATTTGTAGCCCTCATCACGCCCCAGACTGCACCAGTACCCAGTGCTGCTGGCAGCTGCCCAGAGATCCCAAAGGGCAATGATCAGGGCTCCCTACAGCACCCTGGTGGGATGCAGTACATACAGAGAGGCACAGCACAGGACAGACAACGTTCTTCCTACATTCGTGAGAGGCTTCAGCTGCTAGGAACTGGAATTCAGGCACTTCCATCTACCCAAATCGAGGCGTCCGGGAAGCAAACAAATACCAGAGAGCAATAGCAGAGCAGTCTCAAGCACCTGCAAAAACATTCCAAGCATTTCCTAAACTCACCCCCCAAAACATCCTATGTAAAGCCTTATGTATTATAGGCAAAGATTATATAAGTAAAAATTCTATGTTTTATGAAAAAACGTATACACACACACATATATATACACACATACATTTCATATGCAATCTAGTCTTTTCTTTAAAAATACCTATAGCCTGGGAGCAGAGGAGTTTGATGGAAGAATTCACCAATTTCAGCACGGAATTGAGCTCCAGGAGATATTGCCTCAGATACCCGTAATCTCAGTCTGTGATTATCGCACTCGAAGTCACATGCAAGAAAATAATCCCCTGCAGGATAGAGCACTGATATGAAAGGAAAGAAAAGCTCAAAGTCATGGCTGAATGGTTATATCTGAACCCGTTTCAGTTCCTTCCTCCAGCTCCCCATTTCTTATTTGAGACCTAGGCAGCTTAATCTGCACTGATGTCTAAGAAGTTTCACTTTAAAAGTTATTCAGTTTGAGACTTCCTCTTGTACGAATAGAAATAAAGTTCTTAAGTATTTTTATGCATTTTTGTGCTTTTTTTTTATTTAAAAGTATGATACATTGCCTGAAAATTTGCATACTGCATTTCAGCCAAATTTCAGATTTGTGACAGACAGTAAACCCCAAATGAGATTCTAACAGGGAAAACACAAACTGTACAAACAGGCAGAACGTCACCCACTGCAGAATAAGACAAAGCACTATTAGGTGCTCAGTAGGTTACTAAGGCTGATTAGCTTGAAGGTGATAGTGCACTCCACAACAGAACAAAACCATGGCATGGTTACTATTAAGACTGTAGAATATGGTACTTCATTATTATTGTTCTATTTAAATAGAATACTCCCCCCTCCACTCCTTATTCTCTTTTTTTGCCCCCTACACAGCACTAATCTGGACACGTCCCTGCCCAAACAACACACGGATGGTAACCATGTTTGGTCAATGGCCAAAAGGAGCAGTAGTAAATGTCAGACTGCAAACCATCTCTTTTATCCTTCTCAGGTAACAAGACTTCACTTGTATGTTAAAAAAATAAATAAAGGGCTGACAAAAGAAGTGTGTGAATTACTTAACAGGATCTCCTTAAATACCAGCACAAGGTTAAATGCGATAAAGACTGCAGTGGCTTTGCTGGGTAAGTTTGTCAGCTTTGGTTAAAAAAACACCCCCTGTAAGGAGCAGAGAGCTAAACGGAACATACAGAGATAACATTCAGTGGGGATGAACTTAAAAACATGTGATGAACTGAAAGATCAATTTCCTGACTAAGGAACTACATCCAAATCAGGAGATCTCCATCTGACAGAGAAACCGAAGGAGGAGGAGGAGAAGATGGGAGAGAGAGGTTAATTGCTTTGTAAGGCATTAAGAGGAATTGGATGCAAAATGCCCTGGTAGGAAAACAAATCTGTGCAAAGGCCAAAGAGACACAGAGCATGGAATCTGAAAACTCCAAATTTAATTTTTCAGGTTCAGGAGTTCTATTTCATCTCAATTAGAAATCTTATTCTGCAGTCATTCATGGTTGCCCAAACAAGTTGGGCGTGCAGTTACAAAATACCTGTGCTCAAACAAAACTCAATGCTTTTCTTACTAAAAAGCTTACATTTTTCCTGATTCTCAAACATTACTTTTTCTACACAGAGAAGAAACATTCTTTTCCACAGCATCTAACAGGGAAGCAGCAACAAGTTCCTGATGCCACAAGATGTTATTTTCTCCTGGACCTCCAAGGTTCACTTTGTGTCTTAATGTACTTGGCACTGCCCTTGCTATTAATCGTGTACTGCAGACCAAGAGAAAGTGCTTTCCAGAATGACCTCAAACTAAATTCATAACTCTTTAAGAACTAATAAATGCACTGAACTAGAAAGCTCAATGCTTCCCCAGCAGGCAAGCTTCTTTACTCCCTTTCACAAGATTCACTACCACCTTTCATTTAAGGCACTGAGTGGAAATTGTTTATATATATTTTAACAACACTTGTGCGTCAGAACAGATTATGGCTCTGATGAGGTATTATTAAAGCAAGAACATGAGGCATAAGCTGCTCTAAGAAAGCCTTGTGCAAAATTATTTGAAACCATGTCTACGATGCTCATGTTTCCAAATCATAAAAAGCAATTTTAGTTCTTCAAAGGCTTTAGAAGCCTTTTTCTGACCAACAAGATCATTAAATTCAACTGGCACAAAAGGAATACAGAAGTTCTCCAGGCCCAGTACTAAGGCAAGCTTTCAGGACTTTTTTCATATTCTTCTATTAATTGGATCTACATACATTTAACAGCAGGGGGGAAGAACACCCTAACAGAACTTTGGCAATTGATGATAAAGTCTCGCTGCAATTTTGCTTCTAGAAATAACAGCTTTTACCCAGAAGTGTCCGGAGATCTTAAAACAGAACTGTCTGTATTTGAAAAGAGTTATTTTCAGGGGTGCCATTTAGTTAGTTCAAATCGCTATGCAATACTACTGCTTCCCAAGAAGTACAGCCATAAATTAATCCGAGTGGGATATGCTCATTGCTATCATACCCAGCCTTAGTGGACAAGTTGTTGAGGCTTTTGGAAAGGAAGAGTGAGCCAGGAGGGGATGTGGGTCCTTATGAATTTAGAGTATGTATGAAATCCTAATTAAAAGTGCAGGCAGCTAACTCTGCTGTGTTAAGCCCTGGACTGACACGCTTCCACTTTCTCTGAGAATCAGATGGAAACAGAGACTTCTCCCTCAGCTGACTGCTGAAGGGAACCAAGGGGTAAGCAGCAGCATGACACAAAATCTCCAGCCTCTGCTGCTGTTCTTAGGTTTGTGTTATATAAAGCAAAGCAATTATTACATTTGTGATTTGTCCATTACTTTACCAAATAAATAAATAAAAATCTGAAATACAATAACCAAGGAATAACTCATTTTTGAAACAAGTTTAGACAGAGTACACATACATCTATCGGCGATTCCTATGCTTGAAGCCTACATACAACTCTCATCCTGCTACAGTGGGAGAGGCATCAGGGAGCAGCAGTGCTCTGCTATCAGACCACAGGCAGGACACCGGTGGTGAGTTAAGGGGAGGGGAGGACTCAGAATCCACACCTACTCCGTGCTGAAGAACAGTGACCATGTCAGAAGGAAACAGAGCTGGTGTAAGTTTCAGGTTAAATCTCACCCGATGTGTTTAGTACGTCCCATACTACTTCCCATCCCTTTTTGCATGTTTTGTTGATGCTTTTTTTAAATCACTGCTATGCCAAAAGTCAGGGAGCTTTCTGTTCTGACAGGAAAACAGACAGGCACGAGTAGCTAATTATGCATGTTATCCGAACCAATGGACTTGAGATGTTCAGATGCCCAAAAAGGAGATGACTTTATGCTAAAATCGCTTCAAGGCAGGAAACACGAGGTGGTGGAGCTTTGCTGCTACCTTAAGCTGCTTAGCCTCAGATAAGGAGCTTATGCAACTTTCCCAACTCTGAAGTACATTCAGCGATACCAACACAGTCTCTAAGTTACACGTGGGACAATGCCTCCTGAATACTGTTATTCTGCCCTACAGAAAGAAAGGAGAGGAAAAAATATCTATGCATATAACCACTAGCACTTAGATCCAGTTCAGTAGAGGAGACAGGTGCTATATTTGTTCTCCTTGATGTTTCCCTCTTACAAAATTGCTATCTGCACAACAAGCCCAGTTTCTTGGACTACAAATGAGATTGTTTTGCATTTTCCACACAGAGCCGAAGAAGCAAGTGCTTCACAGTCACCTGGAAATGCTTGTAGAAACAACACAAGTATAAATACCGCAAGTATTTTAGGCAGAGAATGGACCTCTGATAAACTATTTGGTTTGTTTTCAGATGAACACCAGCCCACAGTGGATCCTATCCAAAAATGTTCTTGGGACAGGACAAGGTCAAAGCCAGCAGTGCTGAAGAACAGATGTGCGGAAGGGCTTTTCAGTGCACAAGTGCCAGTGGGTGATGAGAAACACACGGCACAGCATCGGGTGCCAGCACATCAACCACAGTTACACAGAAGAACTTCCTATGAAACAAAGTACCAAGCAAGAGCCACAACATTATTTTGTTCTCCAGAGAAGAGGGAAGGAAGCCTTGCTTGTACTTGTAACCATGTAACAGCCACACAAAAAGAGCACAGTTAAGTACTGCACCTGTCTGTTAGCACTTTAAGCTCACCAAGGAATAAGGATTCTCAAGCAGACTAAACCACATCATTCCAAGCACTAGAAACACAGCTCTTCATTGGAACTATACAGATCCGTATTTTCTCTAGCAGTACAACATCAGAGATGGCCAAGGCGAGATTTAAAGTCCAATAGTTACAATTCTAGTGAGAAAGAGATGAGTTGGAAGATGCATAAACAGATGAAGCTAAAGATACGAAAGGAAAACTACTGCATACATGTGACTACTTCAGTAATAGTACTCCATTCCACAAATCCTCAGCCAGTTCTTTGAAAGGTGTCAGCACTTCTTCCCACCACAATCTCAACAGAACTCTGTAGAATAACAAAGACATGAGACAAGGAGCAGTAATGAGGAACATGGCAGACCTCAAGTGGAGGGGTGGGGAGAAAGGGGAAAGGAAAATAATTAGCTTTTATGTTAGCTTTTGTCTCAGGAGTGGCTAAATTAACTATTGCTTAGTCAATACCAGGAAATAAGGCAGAACAGTAAGCGCCCAAGCAGGAGGCAGGCGTTGCAGTGAGCAGCTGCCTCTGCCACCTTGCCAGAAGGCCACCGAAGCACAGTGCCCTTAGGGCTGGGCTGGCCAACATCCAACCTGCCCCTAAAGGAAGAGTTGTCTTCATCAACAGCTCACAAAGTCATTTGGTCACATCCAATGAGTCCACGTGACCTTTTCATTACTATTACTGTGGTACGAATAATAAAATCTTTAACGGTAAGAGCAACAAAGCAAATACCTTCTCTGGTGGAAAACAGTCAGCATACAAATAGAGGCTATTCGTATGCCACTAATGATGCGCATGCAAACCTAACGAGTACACAGAACATCTCTGCCCGATCAATAAATCTTTATTCAGGGGAGGTGCATGTTGCTTAAAAATGTAAGCTTAAATGCCCAAGCAGATGCTATGCACTATGCAGCTGGAGACCCCACACGAAGCACCACGAGCCTTATCAACCAGAGCTCTGCTCTCCCCAGCATTCACTGCACTGAGGCTTCAATCACACCAACACTTCTCCAACTGCACAGCTGGCTCCACCCGCACCTGGCAGTGAGCAGACACAGGGCTGATGCAGGTCAAATTCAAGGGTTACAGAATAAGTTACTTGATCCTTTCATCTTAGCTGTTTCCAACTATTATCCAAAAAAAAAAAAAAGAAAAACAAAACCCATAGAAAACTGCTTTTCACCCAGCAAAGCAATGACTGTGCATAAAAGGAACTTAAAAACTGATGTCTTCTATATTGCTCGAGAGTGTTAAAAACTCTACAACTCAGCCTCAGCTCATGAATTCTGCAAATTTGTATCTAAAGCTCTCATTTCTACCGTGACCTCTTCCCCATCCCCTTTTTCATATGAAAACATCATCTGCAACCACCCGACCTCAGCAGCTTGCCTCAGAATTCACAGAAGAGAGGTAAAAAAATAAAACTCCAAAGATAAGATGTGAGCGCCAGAGACTGATGCATAAAAAGTATGGCATATGGCTGATAAACATAAAAGCCCTCTCTGTTAAAGTTGGTTTAGTTTGTCTGTTTCAAATCAGGTTACAGAACAGATAAAAAAAAACAAAAACAAATCAATTCACTTTCCTCAAGCAAAGAATCAAAGAAGCACTTCTCCATTTTAATGCTTTCAGGTTTTAACTCAAAAGGAACAAAATGAGAAATCCCAGGGGACGTTCAGCAGGGAGCCTCAGCATCTCCATGGCAGGGAAGCCAGGTCATAGGATGCGTTTCCAGTAGTCTGTCCTAAGCATTGTTCTACAGACCAAATGATAAACATTTATCCAACCTGCACATTTCCTACATTTCTGTATATTTCAGTAATACACAGTATCTCATTTTTAAGTAGCAAATGCTATCCTGGTCATGCCCCAAACTTACAGCAGCAGGCAGTTATCCATTCCATTCAACATCCAGCCCACCCAACAAGCACATCTACTTGAAGAGAGGGACTGGAGCAATTTACAAATCACCTCCCTGAAGATCCCAAACTATTTGGTCCATTTAGGGGTTTTCAGTGATACAAACTAGAAAGATGTTGGCAACAGAAGAAGAAGGAAGGAAGAGCGTTATTAAGCACAGATGGTACTGTGAAAAGCTTTTAGGAGAACTTCCATAAAATTTGACCTTCTATCTAACAGTTAATCCACCCATTAACTACCAAGGCAAGTATTTCTGGTCATAAGTGGGGAACAGCCACAGGGGGGATCAAGGTAGAAATCCACCTTCTGACTTGGCTGCTGATTCCCTTCCCAATGCTCTCAGCTGACCAACCTATTCCTAGCAGCCTTTAAGGGAAAAGCACCAGTTTTTCACTACATCTCAAAAGGACTGACTTTATACCTCTGCTAATCTGACTTACAGAACAGCTAAACAGCTTTTGCTTCCATTAAAGTTTGCAGCAGTATTGCTCAGCAGCATTTGCCATTGATTTAAGCCATTAAGCAGTAGTCCAGTTCACAAGACCCAGAGGTTGGAAAAGACATTTGGAAGAGAAAACCCAGCATTTATATTCTTCTACCAGCCTGACCAGCGTTCCCAGGGAAAGCTTCAATTCCCTGCATTCTGCAGCTTCTGCTTCATTGGAAAGGCAGCTACACGAGAACACTTGGAAACCCCAAATAAATTACACCCATTACTCTGTAGGAGTTCTTATGCTAACCAATTTGCATATTCACATGTAATCTCATAATAAAGAAGAGAGAAAAATTACAGAGTCTATCCTTTCAGTGTGGACTATCCAAAGCAGATACTCATTTTCATACATTCATCTTCAGTCAAAAAACACACACTCAATGTATTTAGTCAACATGAGCAAAAATTAGGACAGATGGAAAGGAAAGGGTTGGAGCCAGCACTAATATATAATGAATGCCAGCTCATGTACAAAAACATTAGGAGTTTTCCTAAAAAGCCAGATGCAGACCTGAATGGTCCAGAAGCCAGCAGCACTGCTCGAACCCAGCACTTAACAGGCATCTCTCAAAGGCAGCAAGGCTGCTCGCTTGTTTTAACTCCAATCAATCAATGTTGAAATAAATTCCCCTATGATGCAGTACAAATTTTCAATGCAAAGCTTGCCTTTTAATAACTGTAAGGCACTCTATTCTCAAATCCCAAGGTTAAAGAGAACTTAACTGACACCATTAACAATTGCACTGTATGGACCAGTGAAATGAATGAAGCCCAGATTCATGTGACAGAGACACTGTTAGGGTTTAACAGTTTCACAGGCATTTCAAGGGCAGGTATTTACAATTCAGAATGGGAGCAGTGGAAATAGTACCAACTATTCAGGTACATACCCCAATGTAGAAGAAAAACAAAACCAAAAGCAGTACACCATAGCAATGCGAAGACCCATCCCAGCAAAAACTCAGCTCTGCTCTTCACCTACAGTCCCAGTTCCACACAAGCAGATATGTCTTGAGATGGGCACCTGACTCCCAAGCTATGGGCCAGGGGCTCCTTCTGTTCTGGTGCTGAGGGACGAAGCCTGAAGGTTGTGACAAAGCACAGCACTCACGGCAGCAGCCTCCCTCCTGTCCTCGTGCCCTTCACCCGTCCTTCTCATGAGCACGATTGGCAGCACCAGAAGAAATGAAGAGCACCAGCTGTTTCTCCAATGCATTTCTGGTTTCTCTGCAACTATCCTTTCCTTCGGCATTCCAAAGGACTACATTTTAGAGAAGGGATGGAAAAGAAAGGATGGAGAGACTGAACAGCCACGGCGTTATTGGAACAAAGCCCTCCACACCATCACCTGGATGAATGGAAATAAACGATATCACCCTGAACTTTCTAATGAAGCTGTTCTAAGAAAGCCCAATGTTCTGCTAGGTAGGAAATAACAGAA
>PPHD01008668.1:0-21505 GCA_002909625.1 Bambusicola thoracicus | reverse complement strand
CTCAAAGCCAAGAATCCCCTTGATTGGTTTTCCTTTACTTGAATCATAAGACATAATAAATTTAGGCTGTCTAGAAACACCTGTATAATTTTGTAACCAACAGCAGAGAAGCATATTAACTTAAATTTCATGACTTGGACACCACTGCAAAAAACAAACAAACAACAGCAACAAAGAACCCCTAATCTGTTTATTTTTACCCTTTTCTCTTGGCTTGACCCACTGAGGTCAATTTATATAGCTAAAATCAGCAGGTAGTCAACTTGCACATGTTCAAAGAGTCATTCAACTCTGATTTGCTTTTGGATTCACTATAAGCAGAGTGAAAAAATCAGACAAAAGCAGCTCTGGTTTTATCACTGTGCTCAACTTAAGACCAAGAAATAGCACTATAAAGCACCAAGTAATTCTTAGCTCCATTGAGCAATCAAAGTTGCCATTCATGACTTATTCAAGGGCTGCAGAGAAAATCGACGTATGAGGCATTAAAAAGAAATTATTTTGTTAAAGCATTACTATTTCCAAGTCATTACATTTTAAGACAAACCCTTATAGTAACAAAACACATTACTAGTGTGTACTAAAATAAGGTTATTTACTTAAAAATGATACATTGGACATAATCTGTGTACAGAACAAGCAATTCATGGTAAACTCAATAAGGCACCTTTTAAAGCAGATGCTGTACAAAATACATTAGTGTGTTACATTTTCAAAGGATTATTCTACACTTCTGGCATATAACACACAAGAGTGTGACCATTTTCCTCCTTCCACTCTTTCTTTTTTTTATTTACATCTTCTCTAAGTTAGCTACAATGTTATTTATTCATCTTGTATACAATATAGTACATTTTATTTTGGGCACGGCACGTCAGAGCACAAATGTCAGTACATGGTGTGGGTGTTCGGAACTGCAATGGAAGGTAAAATATGACAAAGCAACAATTACATTGGATTGGTTCTCAAGTCACGTGCGCTCCACTTCTACACCAAGCAAAGCTAACACACCAGGGCTCCATAAAGGACTGCATCACACAACACTGCCAGCTGTTTTCAGACATCACTCCCTGTTCAGAACAAGGACTGTGGGCACTAGATGAAATCTACTGATTTCAGAGGCACTGTCAAAAGAACGATGAAGTGGCATATCATCCTAACAGCTGACAGAAGATAAGCTCAACTTCCTTTCTAAAAGGTCTGCTATAGCCAAAGACGACTTTTTAATTAGGGTTGCTTCTCCAACATTTTAGGTTGCTGAAAAACATTTTGTCTACCCTATCCCCATAGATTGTATGCAAATGATTCGTTTTAAAAACACATTCAAGTGGTCATGCAGATCAAGATCTAAAATTTCATTCGAGACTACTTGCGGAGGTAACAAAATATTCCTTTTCCATTTCATTCCACACTTCAAGATAGACTCATTAAGAAAATCATCAGGAAAAAGTGATGCATTTTAGGAGAAGTGTCCTTTCCCTGAGCACAACTCAGGAAAAGCTACACTTTGAGCAAAACTCAGAATACGAGCCTACCTTCTATATTAGGAGCATCGTATTTCCTGTGGAATTTGCAAGTAATTTTAACAGTAGTACCTATGCAAGTTACTCAAATGATTTTCCAAGTAACTGAAATAACAAGGAATAGGTTAAATTAAAAAAAAAGTGTTTAAGAAATTGAAAGGCACAGTTTTCATGCTCCCAACATGCACCCCTGCATTCCACATTGCTGATTTTTACTGATGTTTATAATTACGCGTATATATAGAACACATTCGCCAGGTCTGGGGGACTTCTTTTAGATGACCAATCCTTATAATTTTGACCCAAAAAAGATAATCCCATGCGAACAGACAAACCCAATTGCCCATTCTATCCTTAAAGGCTTCTGAATTCTACAGTATTACATAAAGCAAACATTTATCGTAAGAGTATGTTTCATTATGTAGTAACTAATGGGCTGGTTTGGAGCTGAGTATATCATATAGACATACTTGAGCTCCAAACAGTCAATTATTTCGCATGGAAGGTAGATATATGTTGAAGTGTTTTATGCAACCAGGTTCCTTCAGGAATTGGCTTTTTTAGAATACCAGAGAATCAAGGATTGCTAAAGATCCAGCAGCTCCTCTCGATGGCAGGGAAAACTACATATGCATCATACGTTTCAGTATGAACCTGGTAAATGAAGTGCTGAAAAATACAGGTTAACCTTCAGGATCAAGGATTTCTGTCTTCCAAGTATCAAAGATCTTTGCAGCAGTCTGTTCTCATCTTTGTCTAAGTGAATGTATAAATAAATTCAGGTCTTAAGATGTCTACCAAAGATCATCATCTTATTACTTTGCTAATGGCTATACAATAGATGAGAAAACAGGTGGATAATTAGAAAATACACAAATTCACTTTCTTGTTTTGCTTATACTATCATCGATGGCTTCTTGAAGCTTGAGAGAAATTGATTTTTAACAAACTTACAGCTTACAATGCTGTAACAGCTTCTGAAAGTAGTAACCGAAGTACTTTAAACTGGAATGGGTTAATTTAACTAAATCTCCGTGGTCTGAAAGTTTAAGCTAGCAGGACACCTAGACAAACATTTCTTCTTATTGATAAAAATCCTAGAGGCAGAACCAAAAAAAAAAAAGGTTATCTTTTTTTGGCTTTATACTAAATATTTTTCCGCTACCTGTGCAAAAATGATGTGCAAAGACATGATTAACAATTTCAAACTCATCACATATTTCTTGGCAGTGGACGGAGAAACCTTCTTTTAAAAAGCCCTTTTCCATGAGCACTGTGGCACAGTATCATTATCTTCTGCCATTTTCAAATAAATTAAAATCATAGTTGACGCATCTATGAACTTTTCAGCCAGAGTACATATTAATACTTAAAGGCATTACTGAACAAAAGTAATGACTTTATTTTAAAAAAAGAAATGTCCCTTGAAATAGCTAGTTATCTATAAAATATGTAGCACTATTAAATAAAGTCTGTACATCACAATAGAAAATAAAAATACTGCTATCTTTTTGCCTGACCATTTACATTATGCAAACTACAGAATTAAAATGAAAAGATAACATGTTAGGAGGTTGTAGTTGTTCACAAGTCACATTAGTTCTGCATTACACTTTTTTATCGGTTGTATTTAAGGGAAAACACATCTCAAAACAATCTCCATGTACGTACTTTCAGACAACAAATAAACTGGTATAAATCCAATTGAAGGTTTAACATTTTCTTCAATTTTAATATTATTCCTAACTTCTTTTTTCTTCAAATCTCAACTATGGCATATATGTGTGTGTGCGTGAATGTATCTAATTATACACATGTACATAGGACTAATTTTTCTTTAATAAAGCACAAAACACACTGTATAAATAACTTCCCTTTTTAAAGTTATCTAGAACAAGATTTACAGTACAAAGTTATAGGCACTTAAATTATCAAATAGGTTCAATGGTCGCAAATACTGCGCTTTCATTCTTCTGACAATTCATGGACTTGAAGCTTCAAATTTATGGTACTGTTTCCCGACTTCAAAGTAGAAGTGTCAAAGGAGTTATAATTTAATAATTCTGCCTTACTGTAACCTCACAGAGGGGTTCCGGTTTTCAACCAACTCATCTGGATGGGAGGAGAGAAGGAGAGAACTACAGTTTCTTGTGCATGCCAACCAGTTGGCAACAATAGGACCAAATTTTGCAATTCTAGTTATCTGTTATATCTTCACAAAATATCTTTCTATGTCATTCCTCCCAAACATGGCTGACTAGAACTTGAAAAACCCAATGATCTAACCTTTACTCAATTCTGTCATTTTGCAGCTGTCCACTAAGCAGCCCACAGACACAACCTCCTGCATTTACGTCAGAGCAATGCAGCTCAGAATCTTCTGCATGTTGTGTGTCTCATCTTCAATAGTTCACATATTCTGTTCTCCAGGTCCTAACCTTATTGTATTCTCTAATCTCTTACTCCTGTGTCTTTAAATTAGAGTGGTTCTCAAGTCTGTCAAAACTTATCTTCTGTCTAGTTTTGTCAAACAGTGAGAAAGCATGCTTCTACAGCTGATTAATTCCCTCCTGCATAGAAAAAAGTTAGGAGAAGGACAGGCACCTACCAGTGAGTTCCAATAAAGCAGGAAGGTAAAACACAACAAAGGTCTTTTTGTTAAGATATGAAGTACCCTACAGGAAAAGCACTAGTTGCACATGGCACTGTGAAAAATGTACCAAATTTCATCAAATTATGGAGCCCACTCTACTGTAAGTGAGATGACTCAGGCAGTCTATGCCTCTAAGAACATTGTTTCAAGCACTATACAGACCAGGCAGGCATTCCTTAATTTATAAATGGTTCTCATTTAGGCAGTTCTCCTTGTGATAAAAACAAGAATTGAAATAAAACTGTAATTTTTCAAGGCTAACTTAATGGCAAGGATTCAATTCTGTAGCAGATCTCCGATTGTGACGCCACAAAATAGAGCCCTGACAATAAAACTTTGTTCTTTTAAATTCCAAATGGCAGCAAAATAATTCTGGCACACACAAAGGCATAAGGAACTGTTAAACTGAGTAACATCACGAACAGATTCGTAACCTACAGGCTGTTTCACAAAAACTTGGTATGGATTGGCTAGGTTTTATCAGGTAGAAGGCAAATAAAAAGCTTATATTCTCCATCTCTGTTGAATCCATATAGCTTGTTAGGCTTTCACAGAAAGCACTGTAATCGAAACATTCAATTCAGTACCCAGAGTTTTACTGGAGACTCACTAAGTATGACTGAAGTCTCAATGCAGCTAATACCAAAACAGAATGCATATTTTATCAAGGCTGTCCATATACATAGCACGTAGTGTAGAGAGTCTCTCAGTATCACAGTCTATGAAGTACTGAAAGATTTGATTAGCAGCCTGTAGAATTGTGGTGAGAAAATACACCGAATCTCAGTTATTTCCTCTTTCCACATAGGTCTCACCCATGTTTGAGTGAAAAGTTCTAGGAGTCCAGCTTTGCTCTCCAATGTCAATTTACTTTGTCAAATCTTTACATCTTGTGATTCCACCATCTTGGCAAGCGTCTTCTTGATCCTCAAGGCAGTGAGTCTTGAAGCAGGATTGTGAGCCCAGCATTCAGACATTAATTTTAATATTGCTCTTAAACACTGTTAAATAAGAAACAAAGGAGCAGTACTGTAACAACAGATAGATCTGAGAGTGTATCTTTTCTGTTATCTGTCATGTTCCAAGTGGAAAACTCTCAAGCCCAAACCAGTAACTTACACATTTTCAGCAAAACTTCTGATGGAGATCTTTCTCTTAACCTCCACTGCCTAGTACTAGAATCGTTGAAACTAATTGAAGCATTTCTTTAGTTTCACAGATGCTTTGCCACAATTTATTGCTATAACTCAAGAAATGTCAGTACATAAATGATAGTAATAAGCAGAAAAAAAATCTGCACATACAACAGAGTAACTGTAGATAACTTTCTCACAGAAAATGAGTTAAGTGACAGAAGCTCTTCCAGCCATCAAAAAATGCTAAGGAGAAAAGTGGCAATTCCCAAAAGAAATCTAAGATTTGGAGAAAAAAGGGTATGGCATATGTAGCCTTGTATATGAAACAGTGAAGCCCTATTTACTCCATTCATGCTGTGACCCTTTAAAAACACATTCTTGGTTACTATTTCAGTTGCATCACAGCAAAAAAATAGTATCTTTTAAAATAATAAACAAAAAATAAATACACCTATCACAACAATCACTTCACAAGAAAAAATCTTATTAATTACCGTCCGTGGTAAAAAGAAAAAATAATTAAAAATGCTGAACTCTGAACATATTGCCCAAAATAAGGGCAACCAAATTGCTTCCTATTCCATAAATACTTAATATCACAAACCAGTAGGCAATACACATTACAACTAGTAAAACCAGTAAGAAAAGAAAAAAAGCAGAATTGATTTGTTTTAGCTTCAGTTAAAACTCCCCCCAAATTTCCATTATCTAAATATAAGGTATCATTTGGAGCAGTACTCACACGCTTGGCTGTTACTTTAGGGTGTCTTATCCCCAGATTACTGAAAAGTTAACATCAAAATGTGGAATTTTGAGTTTATTTCAAAACAGACCTTTATCCTACCGTTGCTGTGCAGTTGAAAAGATCAGGATGTCTGACAGAAGTCTCTGTTTACAATGCCTTAACATTTCAAAACTAAAATACCCTTCTTTACTAATGAACAAATGGAATTAATTCTTCCTCTTAGCATACTCACTTCATCACTATTCCATCTGTTAGATACTACTGGGCGCAGACGTTTGACACACACCACTTCTCTCATGTCCTCATAAGATGGATCATTTGGCACCATGTCATAGTATGGCAACTGGTACTCTTCAACAATACCTGGAGATAGTAGTGAAAGAGCAAACATCATTTAAGAAAAAACAACAGGAACAAAAAAATCCATGTCTCTACTCCCTGATTTCCTTAACCAGGAGCAAAACCAAACAGCTTTATGCCAAATCAAACCCCAACACAGTATGATACTGCAATAAAAAAACCGAAACTTGAGAACAGCAATCTTTTACAAGTAAATCTTCAGTAGTTATGAATATTAAGTTTAAAAGCTGTGCTAGTTCCTTGCAGTCCCTTTGATTTTAATACCTAGTGCACAGTTTGGCATCTTCTATTCCAATCTATGCTACAAAGAAACACAGAGAAAGCAGAAGTTGGAAGAATAGAAAAGAAACCATAATGTCACAAAGAAGCAGAAGAGAAAAGGAAGGAGGAGTCACAAGAATATCTTAAATACTGAGTAAGAAAAGAAATGCAATAAATTATACCAGCATACCTCAGCAATTACATTTTACAAGTTGCATTAACAGTACATCTGTATTCCACTACCACCCCAAGACCCGGCACTTTGCTTTTTGAGCAAGGAGGAAAAAAAACAAACCCTAAGCTTCTTAATTTTAACCATCAAAAAGGTTTGTGGTTTTCAGCCCATATGCTGGACTGATAGTTACTACTGCTTTATAAAAGAAGGCAAGTCTGCTGATAACAGGCTTGCTTGCTTATTTCCTTGTATTATTTACAAGAAAAGTAATGTTAAAAGAGAGAAAAAGGTCCTGGTAGATCCTATACAAAATACATAGAAGTTTACCTCCTGTGACACAGCGTCGAGCCATTTCCCAAATTATCAGCCCAAAACTGTATATGTCAGCCATGATATATGGTTGAAAATGGTTTTTATTCAGGCTTTCATCTAGGACCTCTGGAGCCATGTAACGTTTTGTTCCCACTCTAGTATTCAAGGGAACATCAACTTCGTTTGTGTCACTGCAGGAAAACATTTACAAGTTTGTTAACTGTTGACTGGTACAAGACATGGTATGAAACTGCATATGTAAGGATGCAATCACTACACTGCAAAGCTCCCATTTACAAATTATTTTCTTTAACGTATTTCCTTCTCAAAATTACACTTAGAATACATTGTAGCACTGAAAACCATAATATGGCAAAATGATCCTGTATGGAAGCTAGCTGTTTTACTGCATTGAAAGCAAACAAAATTAAAAGCCACTATAAAGATGCATATACTTGGCAACAACTCAAATGAAAGCTACTCGTAAAGGCTTATAAGCTTTCTTGCATGCTACAGTGTAGTATTCATCTCCGGCTTCACTGAGCTTGGTAAATTAAAGGGAAAAGTATTTTCAATACTACTACCACAATATTAATTTCACCATTTAGTTTCAAATCCTTTCACGCTGTTCATATTTTCTGTGAGGTCATTTATAACAGAACTAGATAATAGCAGTTAGCGTGAAAGGTCAATTTTGAGTAACGAATTAATTTTCTTCCTTTCCTCTAAAAAATTATTGCTACTTTCCACAAATAAGGGTTTTCTTCTTCGTTTGCTTCTTAACCTGTTGTCATCTTGATGCTTACCGGTATTCATTCTACTTTAACCTCAAAACAAACCAACAAAAAAATCCCTGAAAAAACACAACCAAACGACTCACTGTCTCTATTTAAACTGGATATCTGTTGTATTAAAAGAACAGCAATATTTTTTCCAATTACAGAAGATTTGCTTATCTACCTGTTAAACTTGACTGCGAGACCCAAGTCAGCAATACAGCACGTCCCATTCTTCTTTATCAAAATGTTTTTACTTTTCAGGTCCCTGTGTGCAATAGCAGGCTTGCCTTGCGTCCCATAGATTTCTGTGTGTAGATGGCACAGACCACATGCAGCAGAGTATGCCAGTTTGAGGAGAGCCCTGTTGTCTAGCGTAGTGCACTTCAGAAAATCATACAGTGATCCATTTTCATGATAATCTGTAATCAAGTAAAGCTGTGTCCAGGATCCAGTGCCTTTAATATCTGCAGCTATAAAACCTATCAAATATATAAAACAAAGTCACAGGTTATTTGCATGCAAGTTCTTTATGCAATAGATTAAGAATTCTTACAGCTTTCTTGTCTTGGACTGTATCACAATATATCTTTTCCCCCCTTGAACACTGATAACACCAGAGTTCAGGTTTCTCCTGTATGAGGTCCCCATTCTAGACTTCCAGCACAGAGATGACAGACATTTCCCACCAAAAGTATAGAGAATTACTATTTTTATAATGCTCTATTAGCATATGTTAAGGGGCACCCATCAGATAATTTCACACAAGAAGCAACGTGCTCCTCAATTCGTTCAGTAAGGGCTCCTCCTCCTTTCAACCTAACATAAGCTCAAACAAACACCACCCTGTTTCCTTACCAAGGATATTTTCATGACGCATTAGAACAGTTTGGTAAATCTCTGTTTCTCGGAACCAGCTGGCTTCTTCTGTGGTGAAAAACACTTTGACTGCAACTTTTTCACCCCTCCATTTGCCCATCCACACTTCACCATATCGTCCCTTTCCAACTTGCCTCACCATCTGAATTTGTTTGGCAATCGTGCGCTGAACCTGAAGAAAATGGAAGAAAAAGAAGGGGTGGGGGAGAAGAGTAAATTCCAGCAACTAACCAAAGGCACCTAGGCAAGCGGCTTGTCAAACCTAGATTACTTTGGATTTTCAGCTCATTGGAAAATTAGTTCTGTATTATTTTCCACAACTATGATTTCAAACTTATTGTTGTTTTCTCCAGGGAAGAACTGTATATCAAGCCAAAAATGTATCAGAATTTCTTATTTAAGATGCATTCTATTTGATTCTAGATTACGCCACTTTTCACTTGCCAATTCTCATACAAGTATTAATTATGATGTTGAATCAAAAAAATGCAAACAACTATTCACAAATAAAAATCAATTTATCAGATAGTAGACATTAAGAAAAAAGAGTTCATTCGGTTGCATACTTGCGTTATCCATTCAATGCATTTCCACCTTCTCTTTCTAATCTGCTGATAGCAACAGATTTCCTAACAAATAATCTGCTTCTACACTTGAAGTATGAGACTCCATACTTCTTCTGTTTTTCTTTTATATTTCACAGTAATTGCAAATTAACAATAATTAACGGATAAGCTGTTTTGCTCTAGGCATTGGGTACAAAGCCAAATTTCATAGTAAATGGACACAAGTTCAGTGTTGGAAATCTTGGGTTTATAATTTACCAGCAATGGTAGCCCTGAGCCACTGCCAGAACTCTGCGACTGGTCAATGAGGTCTTTTAATGACTCCCCAGCTGGAATAAATGCTTCATCTTGTTCCAGGTCACGATTATAACAGTGTCTCTTCGCCATTGACTTGCAATAATGCCTGCAAATAGTAGGAGTAGAAGAAAAGTCGAGCTTCAAAACACTCCTTCAGACTATGTAGTAAGTTGAACTAGGCAAAAAGCTATTTAAAATAAAATAAATGATCAAAATAATCTAAATTCCATGTTCTGAACATTTTATTTTATGTAACAATGCAAACTACTCTACTTACATTCATTTGAGAAATGAGAAATGTTACCAATAAATGAAGTGCTTTCCTTACTTGTAACAGAAGCAGCTAAATAAGATGATCATGACAATTATGCAGACTGCCATAGAAATTAAGACTGCCATCCAACGGATGCTGCCATCAAAAAGTCCATCTATTAAAAAAATGGAAAAGCAGTTTATTAATAAAACATGTGGAGCACACATAGCTTATTTAGATTTCATCTTTTCATCTACTGAGTACTTTGGAATTGCACAGTAACTACATAAACAATGTCCCATAAAACGCGACAATTCTAAGGATCTTGCAGACTATAAAGCAAAACTTTTCAGGACTTTCAAAGCACTGCATTTTATTTTCCATATTAATGCTTTAAATATCCTGTATATGTATGCACATAAGCATGTGTAAGGGATGCAAACAGAATGAAAGTTCATTTCATAGCAATACAGCAGACCTACAGAATAATTACCTAGAATGTCCTGATGTCATTTTGCTATTTATAATACTGCTGATAAATTAAGCAGGTAATAAAGTTTCAGCACTGACAGATAACACAAAACTAATAATAAAAAGTTAGTGCATTATATCTTTTGCATATTATAGCATCAGAATCAACTCACATGTTGTAAAAATGTATCCACAATAACATTGTTGGATTTTTCATTTTTATTTTTATTTGTAAGGGTTTTGGTCTATCATCATAGAATCTAGACATGAGAACAACTGTATTTCTTCAAAAGAAGCTACTGACTGAAATCTAATCTGAAGAATCATTCAAACCACTCATGGAGCTTAATGAATAAGAAATACCGTATTTTGGGTGTCATAGGTTCTCAATAGAAGTCAATTTTGTAGTAGAACTGGTTTACTTATAAAAAATAAGCAGATTAATACGCCCAGGGAACTGACAGATTAATACACCCAGGGAAATTCTGAACTGACAAGTGACAAACCATGAGTTGCTGGCATATTATCACAAAGAGCCTACTAGTCTCTGAGAACTTCCCACTGCTATTGAAGACGTTTTAGGAATCTGTACTGCTACCCTAATGGAAATACTTATTAGAGATGACAACACATGACAGGATTTGATTTAAATGGAAAAACAGTTAAGTAGAATCTCGGGTCCAAGGTTATACACAAGAGAATAAAGAATTTATACAAGTTTTAAGGTGTCCAGTATTCCTTAAAATTCATGTGCTTTCGCAGTCTTAAAAATGGAGGTTAAAAGTAGCTGGTTGACAGAAAAAGAGGAAAGTGATGAATCTACAAGAGTACGAGATTCATTTACCCATTAACATGTGGCTAATTTAAAAACATGAACCACACACAGAGCAATTGCAGTCCATATACTGACTGAATATTTTAGGTGTAAAAAACAGATCATAAAAGCTATGAGCAAATGCCATATTGCTGCCATTAATCATCATCAAGTTACATAAACAAAAAGCCCCCAACAAGGGTCATTTAGTTATGCAAAAAGGCCCCAGTGATAGGATGAGGGGCAATGGGTGCAAGCTGGAACAGAGGAGGTTACACATAAACATGATAAAAAACTTCTTCACAGTAAGAGTACCACAACACTGGAGCAGGCTGCCTAGAGAAGTAGTGGGGTCTACTTCTCTGGAGACATTTCAAAAGCTGCCTGGACATGCTCCTGTGTGAGCTATCTAGGTGCTCCTGCTCCAGCAGGGGGATGGGACTAGATGATCTTTCAAGGTCCCTTCCAATTCCTGACATTCTGTGATTCTGTGAGACATGAAAACAGTTTGAATGACAGATAACAGTTTGAATCACAGACTACTCCAAATCTGAAAAAAACTGTATTCACGAGCCTGCAATGTGCCCCTGCTATGAGGAAGGCTACCTGTATCCTCATCTGCTTTAGGCAGAGAATTCCCAATAAGCCAAGAGAGACAACCCTTGTCCTCTGTTCAGCACTGGTCATATTTTGAGTACAGTTTTGGGCTCCATGTCCACAAGAAAGACATCATGGACATAAGAGAGAGTCCAGCAAAGGACTACAAAGATGCTGAAGGGACTGGAGCACCTCTTCTGCAAATAAAGGCTGAGGGAGTTGGGACTATTCAGTCCAGAGAAGAGAAGGCTCAGTGGAGTCTTAATGTAAATAAACGGATCAGAAGATCACATGCAGATTAAGATATAAGTGAACAGGCTAAGAGTAAAAATATCGTGACCATGGAGAAACAAAGTTAGCTTTGAAATCTAGAAATAAAGTATGAAGAGTAATAAAGAGCTTCAAATCAAAATGACTTAAGGAAAAAACACACCACTGCAATATTGTCATTACATTTTCTCTTTGTTTTCACCTGTTGATGAAGAGGTAGAGAACACACACAACATCAGCAGCAATGTGAACACTTAGGAGCTGTTTACCTGTACTATCAAGCGGTGGTAACGTTGGCTGTAAATCCTGATTGCAGAAGTCAGTCCGACAGCACTCAATTGTCCGACGTAATTGTGCTTTTGGTGAATCCTGTGGAAGGCAAATTGGAAAAACATTCAGATTCTGAAGTGACCGGCTAGGACAAGCACTGGAAACCCTATTGATACAACTCAGCAGAAACAAAAATTCAGGTCACTTTAATTTAAAAACACAAACAAACAAACAAAAATATAAAAATGTATTAAATAAATATTACTCTTATGACAGAAAAGCCAACTGCTTTAGAAATTTCAATTGCATTCATCATAGCAGCACTATTTGCATCGAAAACAGTTTCAAAACACTATATATAAGATGGAATAGCACCTAACTAGCACCTAATAGTAACCTAACCTGAAGGTAAGACACTAATATAAACACAAGAACAATTTCATGATACCTCAGGACTGATTTGCAGTAATGTTAAACATTCACCTCTGTAACTGAAGTTAAGAGTGCTTCCAAAAAAGGTATTCTGAGTATTCAAAACAGAGAGAGCATTTTGGAAATAAATAAATAAAAATTAAAAAGTGTAATACAGCTGGTGATTATCTCTATAAGCTTTGTTTAACACCAAGAATGTGACAAAGGAAAAACACCGTTGCTCAGCTAATGCTATATCCCATTCTTCTAAACAAACCCCTGCTCTATTAGCTGCATTTTCAGTTCCTATTTCTACAGGAGATAAGGAGTTCTATAGACATCTCTCTACTTAAGCCCAGTGGTTGAAATCAAAAGCAAGTTACACGCAACTAATTATAAATATCCTCTCTGAAAAGGAAAAAAGTTACATATCTAATAGAAAAATATACACATTCGCTAAATTGTGTAGATGTTCATCTAGCTTTAAAGATATATTTGCTTAAGGTTAGTAATCTCCTGTCAATTGAACTGAAGAGAACAAGAAGTTAGAAATTCAGACAATCAAGAAATCCCAAACTATAACAAGCTCCCTGGATCAACTAGTTTTACTATAAAGCTGCTTCTTCAACTAAGGAAACAGCTGATAGAAGTAAAAGGTTGTTGCCTTCTGATCATTTTGTCAGCGAAATGGAACTATTTGCAGAGAGCTCCAAAAAGCCTGGATTTCACTCCAATCTTTGCTCAAAAACCATAAAGAATCCCATTCTCAGTGGAACAGCAAGACTTTGACAAGAACTGTAAAACTTCATGACTGCAGCCAAATTACAGAGATTTAAATTACTTATGCAGTTTCCCTAAATAATCTCCATGGTTATTTCCAATTTTAACAGCGTCTCCTTTTTACCTTGCACTGGAAGTCTGAACCTTCATACTTCATGCAGCCAGAAGCAAGTGTTGGTTCCCCATGTTCATCTTCCTCAATGATAGCAAAGCAATGCCCATTAGTTCTGGAATAAACAGATTAGTTGTGTTTTACCAACCTGTTTACTGTCTGATAGACAGCACTAGATGGCTATGAACTAATTAAGAATTGCAGTTCCTAAAACAAAAATAACACTCTGTAACAGTGGTTACCACACACTTTGATATCACCCTTCCTTCTCCCCTCTCCCAGTATTTTCAAATAAAACACCGTAGGGATATTTCCTTCCTTTACACTCCAATTTCCCCCAGCTCTTTGTTTTTAAACCAATCAGACAGTTGTTCAGAAACAACTGAGGAGCGTGGATGTGCTTCATTGATACAGCAGAGGGCGATAAAAAGCAAAAGAAAAGCAGGAAGGGAATTTAGAGACACAAAACTAAGTGATCTATGAACATTTTCAAGGTGCAGCACTATGTTTGTAAAATACTATGCGAATTTATGTTTCAAAACACAGTATCAAGGTTGGGTCCATAAAAGCTACTTTATATGCCAAGCAACAGCATTAGAGGCTCTTAATATTGTAAACAGTCAAATTACATTACAAAGTGTATTGCTTTCTATTGCTGATCTATCTTTAGATCAGTTCTTGAGGAAGAGTTTCCATGTTTCCTTAAACACGGCAAGGTGAATGAAGAAACAGAAGACAAGGAGTAAGGAACATTTAAAGACGTCAAAGTGAAAACATCTTAAGGGGGCAGACAATCAATAATTCTTGTAAGATACTTGTGTCTATCCAAGCTAAAGCTACCCAGCTGTTCCTACCTACACTCAGAGACTTTTCCTAAGCCTGCCTTTCCCTCACTCACCTCTACACCTAAAATACAACATGAAAAATACTCAGTAAATGGACATGTACCACAAACTTTTTTTTTTTTTTTTTTTTTTTTTTTTTTTACTACCTACATGAGGAAACATTAGGCTATAAACAGGAGGCATACAGTCAAATCAGAAGGTTTAGATTGCGGTTATTTAATCTTCACCCAGTTCCAAAATGCTACAGCTCACTTAAAAACTCAGTTCTTCAAAGAAAGCAGCTGCTGGGGAAAAAGGACTGGTTGCAAATAGTTCTAGTGAAAGCAGTATTGTTTATATACAGACTGTGGATTTTAACTCTCAGCTTTTCACAGTACCGTTGAGTTTCTAATCCATTATAACCAAATCACCTCACTCAGCACACTAGAGATACTTCATGTTCTCATGAGCAAAAAGCTTCTTCAAAGAGCCCGTTCTGTCCTGCGTGCAATACTTACATGCATGTGTTATTGATAGCATCATCTGGACAATGTCCTGAGCAGTAGCACTTAAGGAATGGTAAGGTGTCTTCTGGAGCGAGCGTTACCCCATTTCCTTGTTTCTTTTGGTCAGGATTTGTCTTCATTCCTGTGCCATGAAGCATGCTGTCTATATTTTGTCCTGGACATTTAAACAACAAAATTAAAAGAATATGTATTTCTCCAACTCTGAGAACTGGTTAGGAATTTCAGAGAAAAGAAACCTTTCATTATCAAATAACTGCATTATACAAGATACTACAACTACCCTGAGAACGACAGAACTTTGAGTTAAACATTCTATTCTAGAAATATCTAGCTCATACTTTGTTTCTTGTTTGAGCACATCTCCCAGCAATAATCAATATGAACAGGATATTTTTCCTTCTTGAGGTGGGGCAGAAAAGTAGTGATGCAAGGCTGGTAAGAATTTTCTGAGGAAAGCCTTTCTCATTCCTGTGCTCAGAAAGCCAAGAGGCTGGCTGCTGGGTAACCACAACAGCATAATTTTATGCATGACCAAACATACTTAATATGCAATTTTGTAATTCTCTGAACTGAAGTCATTTTTTATGGATTCACAGTCTCACAGAAGAGTACTAATAACTCCAGAATCTCTTGGGTTTTTTTGATCTCTGCATGCATTAGTACTTCAAAACAGAGCTAAGGTGAATCCTGTTTGCAAATTAAATTTCCATAAATGACACGAACATTCTCACAAATAAGCTTCCAGAGAACAAAAATAGGGCTAAGTGATGTTCCCAAGTAGCCTTCAGTTTCTCGGCATTAGTACACTTGAGCATCATTTATTCTACTTCATATTATTAAAGTGCTTTTCTAGATGTAGGAATTCATAAGAAAAATACCATCTGTCTTCTGAGGGAAAAACATTCAGGAAAAAAAAAATCTGGAACATGAACTGCCTTGTTTGCAATGTGCTTTGTGACCACTATGAGAGATGATCTTCATCCTTTTCCTTCAGCTCTATTGCACGTAATGTCACCAAGAAAAAAACTTCTTCTATGCATTCCTCAACAGGTATTCTTGGTGTTTTAAGTCCTCCAAGTGTGAGCCCAACTCAGGAGAACTGTGAACAGACTCACCTGCACTGATCATATTTACATCCCATCTCTGTGAGATCGCAGCCAGTTTGGACTGATGGAAGCTCTTAAAAAATCAGTTACAAATCAGCAAACGCAGGTACCTCAGTACCTCTCAAAAGGATCTGTCACAATGAAAACTTTCAATTTATCTAGGAATAAAATACATTTTGGAGGAAGCTCACGGTTTCATAACACATCCTCATGGCTTCTTGTCAAACTCATAGACCACTAGCTGTAATGAAGACGTTACTCTAATGTTGCACCATGTCTGACAGATGTGCGGAGAAGACTGATAACACTTGCGCAGCTATCACTTTCTGCACAACTCTGTTCTAACATTCACTGTCAATCAGCCAAGTGTGTGGATAAATATTTGTCAAATCTGACTCTAAATAAACAAAACAACCCACGAACAGACTTGTAGATTTCCTTTTCTAAATACAGTAGGGAGTGCAGCCCCAATTTAGCTATTTCACTCTAAGTACACTGCATCTTCTTCAGATACAATTAAGAGTACATCCCTATTTTACCTAAAAACTCAGATGATTTAGCCATGTTTTATTTAAAACACAGTTTCCAACAGAACTTCAGTAACATCCAATGCACAGCATGTTTACCTGTGCGACAGGTATTTCGTATTTAATCAAAAGGTATTTTGCACTTCTCAAGTGCCCACTCATCCACATTTATCCTTTCTCTCTTCCCACAGCTTCCATCCCAGCAAAAACTGTAAGTTCATTTTAATACCACGCTGCGGATGTTACACAACACTGCTTTCACTTTTGAGAAATCCTGACCTGCTCAGAGAAATGGTAATTCTACTTACTATTTACTTGAAGGAACAGCCACTGCATGAATACAAATATTATTTTTCCTTCTTCTTTTCTTCAACTACCGAGATATATTTCCTTAATTCAGGAACTAAACAGTTAATATTGTAAAAACCCTTATATCTTGAGGGAAATTCCACATGTTCGAAGTCTGAATACTTTACGACCCACGTCTCACAGACATTCATCCATCTTCCTACTCTGAACATTAAATGCATTTTTTCAATTTATTAGAAGGTACCAAGCCCCTTAACGTAGGGCTACTCCCAGCTCTTAGAGAATAAGCAAAATATGAAACTGCAATTTGTAATAGGTTCAGGCTAACATAATCCATATAATTCCCCAGAACTTTCTCACAGAAATATCTATAAATTACCGAAGGACAGTTTTCATTTTCCCTGTCAGTGTAAAGGTGCCATCTAAATTTTAAGCCCAGTCTGGCATTTTTCAAGCAGTATTATTTCTTCTAAACTAACACTGCAGGAAGAATAGTGTATACCAGTCTTTTACAGTTAAAAAAAAATAAATACATTTTTCCTCTTTATTCTTTCGGATGATTGGCATAGCAAGATTTGTGAAAAAAGGGAAACGTCACTCCCATTTACAAGAAAGGGAGGAAGGAGGACTCGGGGAACTACAGGCTGGTGAACCTCACTTCTGTGCCTAGGAAGATCATGGAACAGTTCTTCCCGAAAGACATGTTAAGGCACGTGAGGGATGCGCGGGTGATCCAAGACAGCCAACGTGGCTTCATCGAGGGAAGGCCATTCCTGACCAAACTAGTGGCTTCCTATGATGGAGTGATGGCAACAGCAGACAAATGGAAGCCAACTGATGTCATCTACCTGGATTTCTACATGGCCTCGGACATGGTCACCCCACAACATCCTTATCTCTACGCTGAAGGGAGATGGATTTGAAGGGTGGACTATTCAGTAGATAAGGAACTGGTTGGAAGGTCAAAGTCAGAGGCAAATGTCAGTGCTGGTGAGCTCAAACATTCTCACACAACCACAAAGAAGCTGATGAAACTCCAAGCCAACAGTTTAGCGTTTCCTCCATACCATCACCACATTGCCTCGTATGTACTGTGTTTATTTCAACCAAAATTATGCCTGTAATTTCATATTCAACTATATCCTCTCTACCTCCACAAATCTAGCTGTAATGCTAGAACTAGTAGTTACAGAACTCAGAGAATCATAGAACAGTGTGGGTTGGAAGGGACATTTAAGATCATCTAGTTCCAACTCCCCTGCTATAAGCAGGGACATCACCCTCTGGATCGTGTTGCTTGAAGTCCCCATTCAGCCTGGTTTTGAATGCTTTCAGGGAGAGGGCATTCACAAGCTCACTGGGCAACCTGTTCCAGTGTCTCACCACTCTCACAGTAAAGAATTTCTTCCTAATATCTAGTCTAAATCTACCCTCTTCCACTTTAAAACCACTTCCCCTCATGATGTTGCTACCGCCCCTTATAAAAAGTCCTTCCTCATCTGTCCTGTAGGCCCCCTTCAAGTACTGGAAGACCGCTACATGGTCTCCTTGGAGCCTTCTCTTCTCCAGGCTGAAGAGCCACAGCCTCTCAACCTGTCAGCTGGAGAGATGCTCCAGCCCTCTCATAATCTTTGTGGCCCTCATCTGTACCTGCTCCAACTACGACAACATATCCTTACTGTGGTGGGGGCTCCAGAACTGGACACAGTACTCCAGGTGGGATCTCATGGGAACAGAGTAGAGGGGCAGAATCACCTCCCTTGACCTGCTGGTCACACCTCTCTTGATGCAACCCAGGATATGGTTGGCCTTCTGGACTGCAAGCGCACACTACTGGCTCATGCTGAATCTTTCACTGACACTCCCAAATCCTTCTCCTCAGCTGCTTTCTGCCCTGACCCAGATGTCGGACCTTCCCCTTGGTCTTGTTGAACATGATGAGGTTGGACATCTCAACCCTGTCCGTGTTCCTCTGGACAGCATCTCTTCCCTCTAGTGTATCACAACTGCACCACTCAGTTTGGTGTCACCTGCCAACTTGCTGAGGGTGCACTCGATCCCACTGTCCATGCCATAGGTGACTGCTCCATGACCAACAAAGACTGCTCTCAACACCAATCCCTGAGGAACACCGCTTGTCACCGATCTCCACTTGGACATTGAGCCATTGACTACAACTCCCTGAGTGCAACCATCCAGCCAATTCCTTATCCAGAGAGTGGTCCATCCACCAAATCCATTTTTCTCCATTTTGGTGACCAGAACATCACACGGACCAGTGTCCGATGCTTTGCACAATCCCAGGTAGTTCACTCAAGTTGTTCAGCAGTTTTCTGCTGAATTCATAATCACTTTCCTCTGGTTTATATTGATATTACACATGAAAACATTTCTATTCCAAAATAAATTATCCTTACAAGGGATTTATCCTAACAGAATTACAGTACACTAAATACTACTTATGTTAGATAGGTCTTCCTTACAAAAAAAAGGAGATACTTGGAAATTTTCACCATTTGGCAGGTAAGAAGTTTTCAAGATTTAACTGTATGCTACTCTTGGTATAACTGGTACAGATTGAACGAAATAACAGTACTTTCCATTAAAAACAAAGTAACACAGAAAATTAGGTTATGGGTACAAATGAAGTATCTTAAATACTTCTGTAAGCTCTGCGCTCTGACATTTTTACCCTTTAAGTCTCTACAGCGCTGTGTTGGTTTTTTTTTAATAAATAGATCAAGCCTGTGATCTCTGAAGGCCAGACATGTTATAGGTAGCTCCACCTAGCAGAACTGGTTCCTTAAAAAATAAACAATGACAACAAAACAAATAAAAACATATAAACAAAAAAATCACAGCAAGTTCCCAGACTGCTTGTTTAAAACCCTTCACTGCCACCCTCTAGCTCCTGCAGGAGGTACAGCACAGAGTTTAACATAGCAGTGTCCCAACCAGCAATACCCAATTCTCCAGTCCTACTTCCCTTCCCAGAACAGTCAATTCTGAAGAATACTTCTGTTCTTGTATACTAAATACAAGCAATAAAGAAAAGAGAATTCAACTTCTAATTTACTTTAAAAATGAAAAAAATAAAATAAAAATAAAAATAATAAAAAAAAACTCCAACTCACTGCATTATAGCTTACATTAAGCATACTTTTGAAGAATAAAGTTAACCTCAAATTTAGTTTAAGTAAGATACATATATATATATATACACATAATCTCTTCACAATCCATTAAAGTAACAATTAGAAGAAATCTTTACCAATCGTTTAACAAGTTTTAATTAACAGTAATTCAACAGGTTTGCTGCCAATGTTTTACAGATATATGGAACCACGAGTTGGGAAGAACACAGGTAAACAAATACACAATGTTCCTAAGCAGTAAATCAGACTCTGAAAACCTCTGAAATCAGACCCCAGCTTCACAGGGCTGCTCTCAATGAGTTCTTCTCCCACTCTGGGCTCATCTGACACTGCCCTGACCCAAGTGCAACACCTTGCGCTTGGTCTTGTTAAACCTCATTAAATTTTCACATCCCCACTTTTTGAGCTCCTCCAGGTTCCTCTGGATGGCATCCCTTCATTCTATTATGTCAGCTGCACTGCCCAGCTCGGTATCCTCAGCAAACTTGCTGAGGGTGCACTTGATGCAACTATTCTAGGTCGCTGATAAAGGTATTAAAGATCACCACTTCTGAGACTGACCCCTAGGGGACACCAGTCATGACCAGCCTCCACCTGGACATAGATCTCTTGACCATATAAGTAACAGGAAGCAGGATACTGAAAACAAACATCAACAGATTTATTTTCTGGACAATACCGACTTTAAGTCTTAATACTCAGCATTAATACTAAGGCAGGTTTTAATATTTAAGTTTCAATAAGCTTTTCCTCATACATATTGAATGCAAATTTTGTTAACTTATTTAAAAGATCTAATATCCTAGTGTTCTGCAGTGTGCCTGAGGAACATACAGAAATGTGATGAATCATGCAACTCATATTACATCATAATGTCAGCTTATATCAAAGTTTAAAATTTAGGAGAACATGTTTAAGTATACCTGAAGCTACTTAAACAGTCCATTGCATCCTTCAATTAGTTCTGCTCATCAGGGTATTGTACAGAACAAGGAATGCTACTCTGAAGTAAAACTGGTTCTATGAACTGAAAATCTGCACTGGCAGTAAGGCAAATATCTATTTACTACAGTTCTTAATTGCAGTTGAAGGTGACAAATTCTCACCTTAGATAAGCAAAAGTAGGTGGTTGTCTACATAAAGCAGTAGTGAATGCAGAGTAAATTACAACTATGATGATACTGTAAAGACCATCTACAATAAGAAAAGAAATACAGAAACGATTCATGGCTGTTTTTAATTTAAAATAAAGGCTATTAGATTTAGTCATCTGCCATTCACATCCATTTCTGATCATTTCTCAACCAGGGCAGTGTTCCATAAGCCAAAAAGATGCAGTGCTCATTCCTAAGGTAATACATGGTAACTATCAGCTTATTTTTTTCCTAAACCAGAT
>PPHD01008667.1:0-21507 GCA_002909625.1 Bambusicola thoracicus | reverse complement strand
AACACAGTTTTAGTTTTGTACCTGAGAACAAAATGACTTAAGGCAGCTACTTCTGTTTCTCTTATCTCCACTCACACTCTACACCTTCAAGTTGCTTTTGGAGCGAATGTGCTCTGCTCAGACCTTTTTATTTTATTACCCTTGGGATAGTTTTAAAGTACAGACTAAGAATAGACTCTCACTTGCAGTGTAGCCTTTCATTTGCATTTCCGTTAATTAATGAGAGGGAAATAAATTCACAATCCTATAATAGTTAACTGTCTTAGTGCAGGCAAGTAGTACATCAAATAAGAGCTATTTGCTGCAGTTTTCTCCTAGGTGTCTGAACGAGAGTAGCAAAGAGCACACTCAGGTGCACTGTACCTGAGACTGTCTAAACTCTGCACAGGGGCATACTGGTACCCGAAAACCTCATGGTTTTAAGACATAACAACACTGGCCATCTGTGATTTCAGGACAATCAAGGAATCTAACTACATAGTACATGTATAGCAAACCTGCCTTTTCCAGGAAGTCTTAATTTTACTTGCACACGTATAGTGTAGTTTGATTTCTGAATTTTCTTTTTTCTCCATTTACATTTGATAGAAAACATAGAAACTATAGCCAATTTCTTGCTTTCTCCTCTCCATTCACATTGAGGCTGAAAAGAGTGTTTCCCAAAAGACAGCAGGGACTGCAACTTTTACTGGTCATCACACAGATGAGTATAAGGAGAGTGTGCAAGCTTTGCACATCCATATATAGCCAGGAACAGGAGAAAGTGAAGGAATTTTCACAAATTAATCTAGGAAGTAACAGTTGTGTATAGAAGCTAGGAAGCACTGAGCAGTGGCTTAGACTGTCTAACCTGCCCTAGAGTTACTGAAATGACAATTAAATTTCATATGTTTAAAACATCACACTATTAAAGACAATGGCATATGCTTTCCCACAGCTGCACATGGCAGGTTACTTTTCCCCTTTCCAAACTCTGTAAACATTTGTAATCCCTCTCAGGTGCTAAAGACCAAACAATGCTCTCGGAGTGATAAGCTAGATCACTCATTTTAATGAATCTACCGTTTCTTCAGTAGGTATCTGGACCACATATTCCAGTACCACAACTTCTACCCTCAAGATTTCTGAAGCAGGTTCACACTGCAGGATTTTAAACATAGACATTTATTGCATCAAAATGCTCAATCAGACAGTGTTAAGAATATTCTAACTTTCATAGAGCTCTGGCTAATTAATACAAGCTCCTGCCACATGACAATAAGAATACAGGTCTCAAAAAAAAAAAAAAAAAAAAAAAAAAGGCAGACACTGGATTGAAAAAATGGCTAAAAGAGAGCCAAAGAACACTAAATTTCAATGCCTTCAAATGTTGTCCTTAAAGAAGCAGTGGAGATCTCTCAGCACCTACCAGTACTCATTAATGATTTTTTTTTTTTTAATTAAGAAGAAGAAATTGACTGAAACTCCACTTGTTTTGCCAAATCAGTAGATCTGGACGGCTGTGAGCACCTCTAAGATGATCTCTGATCACTACTGGAGTGTTATAAGCCTGAGCAAAGATTTTGTATGCAAATCATGTTGTGGCTGTGGACAGTGCTACCGTGCCTAAATGATGTGCACCATTTTTGTTTCAAAGAACTTGAGCAGTGGAAGCACACCATCCAGACAAGCGGTCCTCCAGGGAAAACAGGTCTGGGGGGGTCTTGCCACCACACTTCACTCCCCTTACTTATACTCTTATCTCTTCAGCAGCAGCTTGTGGGGAATTGTAACCTCTGAACTAGAGAGCCTATTGCTGCTGTTCACACTGTAATGTCTGAAGAATACCAACAGAGAAATAACAGGCTGTACATGGAACAGGCACACAATGAGTAGTACTCTAGAGCTGCTTTTGCTCCCATAACACAGCCACATTAAAGTTCAGCAGAGCTATAACAAGTGCCTGCTGATTGTTTTTCTCTTCATTCAAAACACTAAGCTATTCATTTGCCAATTTCTGCCATTTACAAACAAACTTCATTGTTTTTATTTCTAACTTTGACAGGACCATAGATAGGTGTCTCCAGCAATCACGTAAGTTGATTTTTCTTTCGACGTGCCTTTCCAAGAAATTACACTTAACACAGTTGTTTTGTGCATTCAACTGATCATTGAGTTATTCATTTTCTCATATTTTCTCTTAGGATGAAATTAGTGAATAGAGAAAATTTACCAGAATATGGTTGAATATAGATAGGAAAGAGAATCAGACAGGTTCCTGCAGCAGCAGCCCAATAGCGTACGTATTTAATGCATCCACATGCTGTCGTTATCCCATGTGAAGAGGAAGGGGATTGTTGAGGGCATACAACTAAATATATCATTACAGCATGTTTAAAGAAACACTGCATACACGCCTGCAAGAAATCAACCTCCATTAGCTCTGTGGCTCACGAAACTACTTGCTACACTGAACTATATTGTGGTTTAACCTCTCAGGTGAAAGTCCAAGACACCTCTCCCTTCATGTGGCCCAGAAAGGTAACTTTCCCACCTAGAACTTGCTCCCCTGACTTTGTAATTTAGTTAGCTGCTGTTTTGGAGAGCACAGCAAATGCATTCATTGCTTTTCCAATAATTGTTGACATGCAGGGCATTAATAATTGGCTTGAAGTTGCTGATGGCCTGAGGCACAGCTACAGTAATCAATAAACCTTGGAACACCTTGTGCCAAGGTTATTTGTGTCCACGGAAATGAAGTTCAGGGTAGGAAGATAATTCATTTTGCCAATTTATGAAAACATTTAGAGATGTCCAAACTCTAAACAATAAAAACTACAATCAAGATGTTGAAAACAAAACCAGCAAGATACAACATTCAAAAATAAAAGGAACTATTGCAAATAAACACAGCCTGCTGCTGTTACTCCAAATAACAAATAAACAGAACAAGAATAGATATACACGTAACGAGGACATCCTAACTAATAAAAGAAAATTATTCTGTTCCTAAACAACTTTGCCATATTCTGTGAAAGCAGCCAGCAACGGGCATTCATGAAGTCTCTTTTAGAGGTGGTTTCACACCTGGAGGTTTGCAGCTGACAAGCTACCTTGCTCATCAGGCAAGAGAGATGAATAGCAGATATCCTTACTTAACCTCCAAAATCACAGCAGATCCAGCTCAGTGTAATCCAGTGCAGAACAGAAACTGGATGTTGAAATATTACAAGTTATTCACTTTCCTACTTGGCTCTTAAAATGCTGAAGGATACTTGGAGAGCTATAGATGCTTCAAGGTTTTTTCTATGATACTGTCACTACTATGTCATTCCCAGTGTGTCACGCATTTCTGAAGGAGTGGGAATTGCAACATTGTCATAACTAGAAGGGAAAATGTTGCCCCAGGTTTTCTTTTTTATTTCCTGACTGCTAAGAGTTGAGCAAGTTTTATAATTCGTTAGCTTATACATACATAAGTCTAAACACTATATACATGAAGTCTAAAAAAGATCTATATACAGAAAGTATAAAATCAGTACTTGTCACTAGACATTGGCAATACCACCAGGCAGATACTCACTTGTTCTATTTGTTATTGAGTTTATGCTGTGCTGCCTCTTGAGGTATTTCTACTGGGCCATTCTAAGCATGCTAGAGACTTTGGACCTTTTGTGTACATGTACAGTGCCATGCATATACAGGCTAACGTAAAGGTGTACTAAGCATGAGCAATGAGGCTGAATCGTCCAGAATCATATCTGCTGTGATTTACCTATAGGACCCTTTCAAACAGGGCCCAGGGACTAGAACTACAGCCTTTCTCTGGAAAAAATAAAAAAACACTGTTTGTGTTATTGACTATGGAAGAGGACAATGTTCTATCAGAGCTGTCCACAAGCAGGACATAGTTCTGCAGGGATCCATTAGCAGTTCTCATAAGAAACTAAAATCTTTTCATCTCCTTTGGGTAAATTTAAAATATGCATCCCACAACAGTCTTGTTTCTCTGCATGAGGTATTCCTCTCAGAAATTATTGGAAGTTTTTCACCTTCTCTACTGTTCTGTCATTCTTCTGTTCTGCCATCTTTATCATGAACTTTGTAAATTCTTTCATGATCTGGAGGGGTGATAGGAGAGTCACAGAAATTATTTTGTGTTTCTCTGTTTCTAGCTGTATTTTACTAATGTATGCTTTTCAAAAGATCCACTCTCTCAGCAGGTCCCAGGCCCAATATAACAGCCTCCCTCTAATGGCCCATGGAACAACCTGTTCTTCAATTCCAGCTACAGCAGCAGCAACAGCACTTCAGAAATCAGAAACAGACACTCTGTGTAGAAAGAGTGCAGTAGTAATTAAATTATTCACTGTGCTGAAAGTGTAAAAATACCACCGTAGACTTCTGTGTTTATCATGCTTCTTTGACTCCAGATGTACTCATTCTGCAGCTAAAAGATTAATTATCTGCTTCCTTCACCAAGCCAATCTGAATTAGAGTCATAGTAAGGTCTTTCCTTCATTCCCTCCATTACTACTGGCAAGTAAAGGGCATAACTGGCTAAAATAGAGCAGTTTCAAACAGATTCAGCAACATAACCAGCTCTCCTTCATATCACAGCTTACAGTGAGGTTTGTCTAACCAGTGTGAATCCAGTACTTTCAGAACTATTTCCCCTAGTAGAAGATTTTACTTACTGTTAGCAGTGTTGTCTCTGTAGGGATAATGTGCAGAAGCATATTCTTACTGCAAACATTAATATATGAAATTTAGAGAATTGGGAAGATTTGCTGGGCTAGAAAGTGCTATTACAATAATCATTTTTCTGCCTTGGATAGCACTTTCTGTGAACTCAGGCCCTTGGGCAAATCACTTTCTGATGATGGTAAGTGAGCTAAAAGTGAATCTCAGTCAACAATAAAATGACAGGATAGGATTAAGAAAGAAGGAAGTGATGATCTATCAAAAAATGATAATTTGTGAGAAATGTATGATATGAATATCTGATATTAGGGAGAGTGAAGTAGAGGGTGAAAAACCAGAAAACATGAAGACAGAAAATAGTTTTTAAAGGTTGATTAGTATGATGAGAGAAAAACAAGGAATAGAAAAATCAGTTGAGAAAAACAAGGAAGATAACTACACAAACAGAAGAAAGTACATTAGGAATTAAGAGAATGAAGGAGGCAACAGTGGTGAGAGGAATCAAAGCATAGAAGATGAAGGGAAAACACTAAAAGGGAAAGAATTAATTTTAGGGAAGACAATTAATGTTAGAGGAAACAGAGTAGGAAAAATAAACCAAACGGTTCTGTATCATTCAGGCATGTAGAAGTCTCCCTTCTCCCAAAATAATGAAATCTGTTCTTGCTCATCTAAATAAAAGTAGAAAACGAAACAATGAAAACAGTGGGCTCTTAGATTTTGTTTGCTTCTTTAGATTTAAGGGGGGAAATTTCTCACTTGCTGTTCCAAGGGTCACTTGATATTAAAAGTTTCAGCAAAGTGGGTCATGTGAAGTCAGGACTATTCTGGCTTTGTTGTTTTTTGGGGAAGTATGTCATTTCTTCTTGACTGCCTGCCACCCTTACTTCAATACACTGTATCTCAGACAGGCTCTCTACTGATGTTTATTTTGCGCTGTGAAAAGTCACTTAATCTTAATTCTACTTCAAGTATGTTATAATCACCTTCTGCTTTGTTGAAAATACATCTATATAAGTGAAGATTTTTATACCTTAGTCTTTGACACTTATCTTTTCATTCCAAATATTTTTAACCTTATCCTTCATGTGCATAATCCATCTTCCCAGTTATCTGAACTCAGTCCTTTCTGACTTTACATTTCAGTCATCTCAGCTGAAAGAAGTAAACAAAGCATGATCTGACCTTATGTATGATCTCCCACAGGAGCATTTTCGTTGTATGAGGAAGGATTTATATGTCTAGCTTCTGCTATTACTGTTGTCACTATACTGTGCTGATAACTTCCTGAAGATCAGATGCAGAACATATTCTGCCTGGACTTTTTTTGCCCAGAAAATTTATAAGCACTATTCTACTCTACCTGGAAGGAGATTTAACCCACATACATCTAAAGCTCCTCTGGCCGATGCATAATATTCTATTCTAATACCCTTTTCTGTCTAGATCTACTTTTTAGTATTTCAGGCAACGAATAACACTTCATACACTGTTATAATACAGTGACACCATCTGAATATTTCATGAGTTGGTGCATGTTGTAGGAGAAAAATTACAGGCCACAGATAACTTGTTGCATGCGCATGGGGGCAAGCGGCCAAAAATGAATGTTCAAACTCTCTAGCAGATGTCTATAACCCAGTAGATGTAACTGATACTAGAGGGTTGTATGTTTTTATAACAGCTGGAAGTGGTACATTGTGAATCCTCAAATTAATAGTGACACGAAAGAAAAAACAATACTTGTACTTCTGTGCCTAGACAGTTCAGACTGGGTTCCCAAAAAGCAGCATTTTTTGAATGAGGAAAGTAGTCTCTGGCTGGAAAAAGGGTCCTGGAAGTGGGAGATGCATGGAGATAAACACTGGAGGACATGGAAGAACCTTGGCCAGTAATGCCCAGGACTTGTAAGTGAGAGCAGCTGCAGTACCAACCAATACAACTTTCTGCCTGATCTTCCTTGATCCACACTGATGTCCTTGATAGGAATGGAAGGTAAGCCAGTACTCATGATAAGGATAAGCACGTGAGATAAGCACAGTAAAAGATCTAAATTCCGTGGTACTTAAACAACTACCTGTAAACCAGATCTGCTATAGTTTGTAGTTTAATGTCTTTCCTCTAACAGTAAGAAGGATGTTTTTTCACAACATGCCATTATGTTTCATCATTCTTTAATAACACAGTTATCTTCTATGGTTTCTCTAAATTTTAATGAACTTCACAGTACTAAATAATGATAAACTTTAAATTGTGCCTCCTGAACAGCAATAATATCATAATAGCCTATATTCCGCCTCATAGTGCTTTTACACAATCCTGATCCTCTAAGGAGGACACAACTGACCAATAAGTATATTTATTACAGGTTTAAGAATAGGACTTGTGTAATTTGCATTGCTTTGTACCATCCTCCTTGCTTGACACAGTTCATACACAAAAGGAAGTTTAGAAATTCTGTTCAACAGCTATTGTGTTTTTGCATCTTTTACATTCAACTGTCACTTCTTTCAGTGTTATGTGTGAAATCATTCACTTTTTCTGCCCCTTCACCCTTCCTCCCTTTAGAAAAGATAGTATAGATTGTGATTATCAGATAAGGAAATAAAATTCAAAAGCAGAATAGTAATAGCATAATTCATATTAATGCTCTAGGAAAAAAAAAAAAAAAAAAAAAAAAAAACTAATACCAAAAACAGGCTATACTGAATAACGTGTTCTAATCACATCTAAATTTCAGAGAGAGAGTCTCAGATGCATGCAAGACAGAAAAAAATGCCATTCTTACACTATAAAGTGAAAAGTCCAAAAGCTGCTGATCTGAGATTTCTGAAAAACTGGGTTAATAATAGAAGTATGTGATACGTTGACCTATATATATGGAATACATAGAAATACACCCACTTCTTCACTAAAGGTAAAAATTAGGGTTGTAAGGTGAATATAAGAAAAAAAAATTGTAATGTAAAGGAACTTGCCAGGACATTTTTCTGAGAACATGTGTATCATGCACATGGGTTAGCTACTAAACCATACTCTACTATTTATACATCTGCCTATATAAACACAAATGACTGTATACAATCTTTTATTAAAAAAAAAACAAAAACAAACAACAACAATAAAAACCCCAAAAAACCCTACACAAAAAAAGAGACATAAGTAATTAAAAAGGATATAAATCTTTATCAGTGTACTTGTAACAAGTGATATAAAACAAGCACCTGATTCTGGGTTCTTAATCTCAGTCAAATTATGACCAATAAGGTGGCAGCATGAGGAAAAAAACAGGAGGAGGAACTCTGATCTCTGAAAGAAAATGCTTCTTATGCCTAATGGGGAATGGACTAGAGAAGTGAAAAGGAGAAGAAAAATCCTTCTAGCAGCTACCATTCTACACCACTGTCAACAGTAGGAGAATAACTAAATTTTAATGATCTTTTCAGCTGTCATTATAGACTGGATCTGTCAGAACATCCAAAGACAAAGCTACTTTTAATTTTATTGAACATAACTGAATTGGAAAAAGATAAGCTATGAGACTGGATTGCAAGTATAAGTTAGATGAAAGCAGCTATTATTCCATATTCCCTTTCCAAGTTATGCATTTTTCTCCATAACAACACTGAGTTCTGCTGCAGTGCTGTGTAAATGCATTTCTACATACCAGGCTCCCGTTTCAGTTGTACTGCAGAACTCTGACATCCCTGCCCCAGTTTTCATTCACCCTGTTACATAACCTCGTAAGAATTTCTTCTGTGATACACACATCTTCCCAGAATGCATGTTAGTCTTACAGATTCTTTGTCAGGAAAGGTCATAAGGTTACTCTGAAGCAGTATTTCAAGCACTAAGTAAAAAAACATCTCACATTACCAGATGATAAAAAATAAAAGAAAACCAACAGACATTAAAAGGAGGAAACAAAGGAGGCCAGAAACAGAGACTGGACGAGAAAAGAATGTGTGAGATTGATATGAAATATTGATTATAAAAGTTTAATCCTTTAAAGCCATATCTTTCTCTACAGCAGTCCACAGATGTACAGCAACACTCCTTGACATCCTGGCACAAATTGGCAAGAGTGCCTTAGCCTCCTTGCGCTCCTGAAACTTGTTAGGAGGTATAATGCTAATGAAATCAGTAATTACTCCCCTCCAGTCATCATACATTTCTGAACCAAATTTAAAGGCTGAGTATGAAAATTGTGCAGTTTTAGCCATTATATACAAGGATAAATACATCAGGTTTGTTAATACATACTGCCCTTTTACAGCACCTGTTCTCAGAAGGCTTATTATGGTTTCTGAAGTTTAAGAACCACAAATTTCAACCTCAGCAAATGAATAAGAGGTAGATAATGACTGTCTGTATAATACAGGTGGTAAAGAAAGTTTAATAACCTGGAGAGTGCTTTACAGAGAGTGATTTCAAGCAACAGAACTGGTCACACTGACTTTCTCTTATTTGGCACCAGAGAACCAGTACATGGAGATTAAGAATTGTTCACTATTTCAATTAAAAATGCCATGCATTATATGGAATAAAAATGCCAGCATTTTTATTCTTCTGATATTCAACCTTTGTGGCTAACTGGGAATCATTCAAAGCTATAGAAAGCTCCCGAGTAGGTTTTAATTTCATAGTATTGCCTTGTGCCTGACATAAAGTTGTAGCAGTATACATAAACTGATTATTTACTTTTGGACTTCCTAATGTCTTGCTGGGAATACATTTCAACATTTTTTAAAATGTTCCTTTCTTTTTTTTTTTCTGTGCTATTTACTCAGAAGGCTGCTTTTGAAAATCCTTCTACATATTTTACCTTTTACAATTTCTTTGAGCATGTGGGAGAATATGGCAAAATCAGTTACGGTGAGGTGTTCAGGGAACAAAGCATGACAAGCCAGCTTTTAAACAAAGATGAGGAAAGTCTTTTTAAGTGTCAGACTGAGAGATCAGGAATAAAGTAACCAGCCCTTAAAAAGTCCGGCTGTTAAGGAGGCCATTCAATTCCTGTACTCCTGTCTTTGAATTTGTCTTAACTTTAGTTGCCTTTTTACAAATTAGAGCTGTGTAATTTTAACTTAATTGATAATAAAAAGAAATTTGTAGAAAACATGCAAAATGAAATGTAAACTTTTAAGAAATATGAAGTGTTCATATTTAGTGCATCATGGTAGTTTTTTCTTTTTGTTGTTTTCTTGTTTTTCTAATATGTAAAGGAAGAAGTATTTCCTCTACCCTCTCTATAGCAGGAGAAATTCACGCAACAGAAAGTAGCAGATTGAGCATTCCTGCTTCAAGAAATCCCCACTCAGTCTTGCTTTTGGAGTGAGACAGAAAACTCTGATTTTTTCCAATTGGAAACAGGAAGTAGGCTGGCCACTGTTCATATGCATAAATGCTTTAAGGGATAACACCTACTCACAATTGATGGTATTAAGCAAGAAGTTTTCTGTTCTTTGGCCACATTATGTCTACTTTCAGTATATGACCACACAAACGTGGACAAAATAACCCAGAAACCAGAGACAGAACAGCTTTTAACACGTCCTTCATCCTCCCAGTGACCAGATGTGATCTCTCCTCCTCTCACTGAGACTGAGGCACATTGGCAAGGGCTGAAACTGTCAAGCTGTCAAGCCAAGTAATACCCATTCCGGAGATAAACAGAGAGCTTTTGTACCTAAGGCTGGCAGACTAGCACCAAATTCATTTTCAAATACAAGATTAAAAATAAGAAAAAAATCCTTCTCAGACATGTTTTGACTGAAAACTTAGGATTCCCCATTGATTACAGTCTAATACAAACTGCATTTCATCTCATTCCAACATCTACACATGGGATAGTTAATATCCTTTGCCTCAGCAGATATGTGCATGAACTCAGATCTAATTAACGAGTCTTCAGAAGTAGCACAGACATAGATGTCATTCTGTAACTGTTTCATTCTAATTGACAAATCATCCTGCCACCTCTGCAGAGTGGGCAACGGATCTATTTTCCATAACACTGCAACTTTATATAAAGGGTCCAGAAATCATCTTGCTCAAGTGCGAGTCTGCAAATTCTGCACTGGGAAAAGACAATAATAAACAGAAGAATAAATTCTACTGTGTATGACTTCCTATTTGAACTAAGACCACCTGGCCACTACCATTCACAGCCATGCTGTAGGTGTGGGTTGAAACAACAGTTTTTGGGTCTTCAATTCCAGACAGGAGTGACTGAATACACCAGCTCCATCACACACTCGCTGGTACACTTCCTGGGCTGCCTCTAGGGTAAATTTCAGTGGCAAAGTCTAGGTGAAAACTTTCCTAAGGCTCAACAAGGATTCATCTACTTGCTGTGTGGATGGAGACTGCTGCAAGTTCTTTGCACAAATACCCCTGCTTTGCCATCTGTCCTTAACTCCATGACAAGTTGGGCAAGACAGAACGCTTTGGCATGCCCCAAGGAGAGATGAGATTTCTGCACACTTTGAACTCAGCTCTCCTGAGTTTCCTGCAGTCCAAATATTTGTATGCATTGCTAGGAGCTCTTCATCACCATAAAAAAAAAAAAACATGTAGACAGAAAGTATTCACACTAGGTTCAATAACAAAAAATAAAATTCTTAAAGTCTAACTTAGAATTACTAAATGGTACCTGTTTTTCTGCTAGCTCTATTTCCAAGCCTCACAATGACTATAAGACTGGAAGTCCTGCCCAGTCTAGTGACAGTACACCTAGAGAAGCTTTAAGTATTGCTGCTGTCCCATCAAACAATATCATTTCATACTTTCAAATGAAGTTAGAGAACCTCATTTCAATTTCAAACAGGAATAACTCTTTTCCGTCCTGTAGCCAAGGAATGTTTGACTGCAAAATTCATCACACTATTATTGTATTAGTGATGAAGAAATGGCAATTATATAATGCCTTTAATCCAGAGGTCCCAAAGTAAAGGGCGATTAGTATTGTGCCCTGGAAATGCTTACAGTGGAATATTGCAAAGAGAAGGAAAAATCAATTGAAATTGCTTCTGGCTGTTAACTTTCAGCTACTGAGCTTCCTTCTCCATCCCTGCTGTGCAGGCTAAGGCCAGAACACTAAAAGATAGACAATGGGACCTGAATAACAGCCAAAAAGCAAGGGTTCTCTGGGAAGTTCTGTGTTCTGCTTAGCTTAAGGAATGTTTTTTACTTTCTGTTTGTTTTTCTTGAAGTATAACTTCCTATCTATGCCAATACAGCTGGCTTCACGGTCATTAGGCCGAGTCCTCTACAGCATCTACGGAATTTATTGTTCAGTAGTTTTGGTTTGTTTGTTGGTGTTTTGTTGAGATAGCTCTATCAGTGAGAACATACTGTCAAGAGGGGGAACAATTTCGCTGCCTTTCTCTACTTTTGTGCAAAACAAACTACCTTTGTCCAGTAATCTTTCCACCTGCCCACTTCCTTGGCTTTTAACATCGTGTTACAGCCTTTTCATGTTCTATGCCACAAATTTGATACTTATGCAACAAATACTGTTAGGAAACTTACAAAATCAAGGTGTGTAGGGTATTGTTTTTTAAATTTGCTAATGAAAGTTGTAACATGCAATATCTGGATCTGTAGTTTAACAAATTTTTCAAATCAAATACAATTCTTTACAGCTTACAATTTCTTTGAAATGCTACAAATTAAGCCCTAAAATTTGTGTTCTGGAATTCACAGTAAATGAAGATACTGATTTTTTTTCTTTCTTTCTAACATCTGAATTTTCAAACTTTTCAAGGCTAGAAACATACTTCTAGGAAATGTATGACTAACATTATTACTGAAGTAACAAGTCTCCAGAAACTGTGGCTTTATGGTAAAATTACTGCAAGTCTGCTTGTGATTGTCCATTGAAATTTCTGGTATTTTTTCCTTACTAATACTACGGAGGTAAAGGTCGTTTCAGTTCCTGCTCCTGCATCAATAATTTTTTACCTTAACTAAATTACTAAAATCAGAATACAGACAATTTCAATATATTTTCAGTTTATTGTCATTAAAATATAAGTATTTTATTGTTGGATGTGTGGTCTTTTCAATTAATCCACTTGAGGTCCAATCTCACAAACAAACACTTTTGACAAGAAAAGTTGAGAAACATGTACATGAAGTAAATCTTTAGTAAGGCAGTTCATGTTTTCTGGAAATTGTTATTTTGGTACCTAGAATGCACAAGAAAGCAATAGGATCTTGGCCCTCATGAAAAAACGTTAGTCAAAAATATCCTTAAGAGAAGTATTTCTTACACTATGCAAGAAAAGCAGTTGTTTTAATTATACCTTCCTGTAGCAGATGTATTTTGATGAGAATCTTAGAAAATGATAAATGAAGGATCACACTGATTATTAAAATGTTTAAAATATATTTCCCTGCTATCGAGATTATGGGCCTCAAGTGGCAGAGAAAAAATGTTACATTTTAAGACTGTCAATTTTCTCTCTTATCTGAAAGATATTTGGTGACTATACTTTGAAATCTCCTGCAAGCAGGAACTGGTGCATCCCATAAGAAAGCTATTCTCAAAGATAAGAAGCCAAGTGCACAGCAAAAGTGATTAATGAGAAATGTATAATCTCTTCTAGTGATGTAGCGGGCAGGTGGAGGACAGTGCACCAAAAACTTACAGAAAAATAGCCATGGTATTTCTATGCATAATATCCTGCACACACCAGTGCTACAGCCAGCACTGTTGCTAACACCCACCAAAAAATTACTAATGCTTTGACCATGTTGGTGTAGTCATCACAGTCCAGGTCACCTAATCTAACACCAGTTGAACCAACACAACTTGAATTTGAAATCTCCTTCAAAGCTTCCTTATTTCTCAACTCATATCCACTCCCAAACAGCATTCTTGTGCAACCTATTCTACTGCATACATGAACAGTATTGCTGCAGTATCTCTAATAGAAAGTAACTATTATTCCTGTAGTAATATCACCATGATCATCCTAGCAAATATTTTTGCTATTTATACCACTCACCTTCATATCCAGCAGTACCTATAGTTTTTATCCCATGTAGCTTTTGCCTTCTGTGATAGTGCCTTCAGTTGTGACTCTTTTTACTGTATTTGCCCTGGGCTAGGCTCTAACCACATGAGAGTTCTGTATGTTAATTTACTGAGCTTTGATGCACTGCAATAACTGAGGTATCTCAATAAAAACAGAAGTGAGTATCTCTGTGTTACAGTACAGCATGTAATACAGAAATCATTTAAAAAAATTAAAATTAGAGTGCAATATGACACACACATATACCTACTGAATTTTCTTTAGTACTGCTAAAAAATATAGTACTAAGCATATGAAACAGGCACTGAAAGAAATCCCAACTACATAGATTTATATCTATACTAGGGGGTGAAAAATGAAGTCATTCCTAACGATCTCAAGGTGCTAGGTTCTCTGGCTCTAAAAATTACCAGATTCCGTGGGCAAATATCAGATCTGCCAAGCAGTATTTGAACATGAAAGTATGTTCTGTCCCCCAGCTATCTAATGGCACTGAAAAAGCTGAAATAAATAAATAGTAATCATTTTACCTAAAAATGTTAGATCTGTGGTTGGCTAGCAAATTCTACACATCTTAAATTATTATTTGCTATGTTTCTATTATGTAGGCTGCTCTGAAAGTAATTTCTCCTGTTTATTTCCATAGAAAATACAACAAAGAGAAAAACAACACTATTTGATTGAGCTGAATTCTCAGTGACAAATCACTGCTGTTCAACATAGTCACCATTAGCTATGCTTTTTTGAGAGCGATGAACAAGATCCTGCATGCCACACTTGTAAATATCTGTACCAGCACAACTGACACACTATGACTGTGGTCACTACTGAAACGCACCACCCAACACCCCACTGTGCTCACATCCACTATTTGGTCTCCAGAAATGTTCAGGAAGTCATTATGAATGTCAGTGGGTACAATTTTTTCCACATGGTGGAATTCAGTGACACACCTTTGCTTCATACACACTTCCATATCAGATGCCATTTTGTCAGATTGCCCCTCTGCTGCCACCTGTTGCACAGGAACAAAACATAATGGAATACTGACAGAACGGTTTAACCTCTACTACCATACCACCACCATACATCTGCCTCTGACACTGTGGGGCCAACATCATAAAATAGGTGGCATTACTGTCAGAGCAACCCATGTATTTTCTATATTCTCTAAAAGTACAGTCTGAAAAATCACATTTTTTTCAAATAAATACAAATTTCCTTCCTTGACTTTTTTAAGTTAGAACACATTTTTCTCTCTCTCTCTCTCTTTTTTTTTTTTAATAAACATTGTTTTTCAAAACCAACAATCAAACTGATAAAAGCAAACAATGAAGTCTTTCCTATCCTTTGGGGTAGGAGCAAAAACAACAACAACAACAAAAAAACATCAGCAATATTTTTTACTAAAATATTTAAGGTGCAATGTTTTTTTCACCTTAGAAATTAAGTTTAAATTTCCAGTATTTAATAGCATTCATTTGTGTAGTCTTCCACTTCTCTTTTCTTAATTTCTGCTCTATAATCCTCTTATGATGCATATCAGAGAACCCACAAAAAAAAAAAAAAAAAATTGGCAGCATCATTACTGTATACTGTGGTTACACACATGGAAAGAATTTAATGTAAAAGGCATAAAATCTAGATATGATTAAATATCTCTTTCCTTAAAAGCAGCCTAGTCACAATGCTGAAATATCCAGTAAGTTATGAAGTACAGTAAAGTGAAAATGCTTAGTGAATTTTTGTAGCACTGTCATGCAATGAATATTTTCTAGCATGCATGGTGTGGTGAGCAGGGCTAGGGAAGTAATCCTGCCCCTGTACTCAGCACTGGTGAGGCCCTACCTTGAGTACTGTGTACAGTTTTGTGCACCTCAATACAGGAAGGACATTGAGGTGCTGGAGCAGGTCCAAACAAGGCTTGTGAAAGGCTTGGAGAATATGCCCTATGAGGGGTGACTAAAAGAACTGGGTCTGTTTAGTCTGGGGAAGAGAAGACTGAGGGGAGAGCTTACTGCTCTCTTCAAATATCTGAAAGGTGATTGCAGTGAGAGTGGGGTTGATCTCTTCTCACCTAGGACCAGTGACTGGACAAAGGAAATGGCCTCAAGTTAAGCCAGGGGAGGTTTAGTGTAGGTATCAGGAAAAACTTCTTTACAGAAAGGGTAAATATGTAAATAATGTTTGTTCAACATGGCCATGAGGAAATAATCATGAATGACTGCAGAAATTAATGTTCATGACCTGTTTCGAGACATGCAGGAACACTTAGAAAAGAAAATGAAACTGTAGATTCTTCAGTATTACGTATCACGTATTTTTAGATCACTTTGTACCCACTCCATAAGGAATAGGATGACCTCCAAGTACTGACCCAAACTGAGAAACACAGTAATCTGAGATAGTTATGATCTCTTCAGCTTCTAGAACAAAACAGACCAGAATGAAGGAAGATGATGTTTCCTGAGGACAGCACGGACTGGATGTTGTAGCAATGACGTATTGGTGATCATCAGTTAATAATTCCACCCCAGAAAAGCAGCAAAAAAAAAAACCCCAAAAAACAACAACAACAACAAAAACCCAACACTCATTTGTCTAATTCTATTCAGTTATTTGTGTGGAAGGCCAGGACAGAAAAGTAAAACAAAAGCAGATAATCCAGGTTGCCAACACTCATGTTTAGGAGATTTGCAACAAGGCATCAGCCACTGTTTTATATTTTGCATAGAATTAACGAGTAAGAACACCCACCAAATACTGAGGTGAGAACATGAGGCTTAACGAAACTTGGTGGAAAATATCCAGAACACAAATATTTCTTGGTAAAGCATTAGTGTCATTATTCTGCTCTCCAAAGCACAGAGTTTTTCACTGTAAAATGTATATGTCTGGAATTACATGCAAATGCAAGCCTACGGAACAGAAGTGCCAAAGCAGAAAAGGAGCTATTTATACCAGAATTAATTGGTTGGTTTTTCTTTGTTTGTTTGTTTGTTTTGTTTCCTATGAATCCAAGTAACTCACAAGCAGGTGAGAAATAGTAGGAAATAAAGGGAATATAATAAGAGGTGAGTTTCAGGTAACAAAAAAGTTGATACTATTACAGCCTCTTAACTGTAGATACATGCCATGAAGAATAATTTGGAATGGTGTTCAGTACAAGAGAAATGATTTACTTAAGCAGTGGGAAAAGAATTAAACCATAAGGTCTTTACTACTTTGCTACTAAGTATAAAAGAGGTCCCTTGAGAAATGGAACAGGTGGAAAATCTTCAGAACTGAAATTCTCAGGGAAGTAGAGTCAGGTTTGCCCTGGGTCTCTCAAAGCCTGAGAACTATAATACTGACATGATCTGTCAGCATGATGTAATCAAAATTGAAGGAGAAATGAATGCATTAAAGGGATTTGATGTTTGGATAGTCACAACAGCAGAGGAAACAGATCATTACCTTACATTTTGATCAAGGGAATATTTTATCAACTGCTTAAGATACACTGGCTTTACTCTTTTATCCAAGACAGGTAAAATAATCATTTCACCCATACAGAACTGTACTGAAGTTTTTCATTTCTTCATTGCTTTTTGTTGTTGTTTTTCTTCTTTTTTTACATGTTACATAAGTAACTTTAAGAATTCTTTCCTTAAACCATCTACTAGGGTGATCATAACTTCACTTTCCGTTCACAGTAACAAAGACACCTAGAAAAACTGGCTGTTCGAATCAGTTTTTATACTTAGTTTATAACAAGGAAATATCTTTTTTTCTTTTAAATTAAAAAGTCCAACGGCTATTTCAAAACCTATTTATACAGTCTTCTGTCCTCAAAATGAAAACCAGAGAGTGGGAGAATAAATTAGATTTCTGAGAGACATTCAATTTTAGTAGATAGTCCCACATATTTTCAGCAATATAGATACAGATATATTTTGCTTTTACAATGTCATTTTTATCTTAATAATCCTCCTTTAAACTATTCAGTTCTGTCTCTCGAGCCCTGGCCTTTTCCCTCTGACTCTGAGGTTTCATCATGCATTTTCAGCCAGTATCTTTTCACCTAAATAATCCCTCATTTTCAGATTCTCAGAAGCAGTGTCTCAGCTGAAAGTCTAATCCTGGCTACTGCCTGTAATGGCTCCCCAGGATAAGTAATCATCAGACCTATTTGACATCCACTTATGATGACTTTACTGGGACAGTAGGATAGCATTTTGTTCCTTCTTTTTTACTTTCTTTCTTTCTTCTTTTTTTTTTTTTTTTTTTTTTTTAGTCTGTTGTGTATTTTTACACAAAATCCTACAGACTTGTATGTTATAGACAGTCGTGGTTCTCAGAAATCACATCAGCCATTAAATGAGTTTTGGGGTTCCTAAACAAAAATATACAATTAAATAGGAAAATTATAATTGTCTCCCCACTGAGAACATATGAACTGAACTCTACCCATACATTTTATTAGTCGATACATATCAACATTCCACTAATTTATAACCAGGGAAATCATGTACCCCAATCCCCCAGGCTTCTCTCAAACTGTACCCAAGCGAAGATCCAATATCCTTTATCATTTAATGCAGACCTCACCACTAATAGTTCAGAAACCACAATAACTTAACAAATTAAACTTACCCTCCCCAAAATCCTTCTACAGTTTTCTTCTCAGCTATCCTTACTGGGTATTTCCCAGTACGTCATTTTTTTTTAAGTGTTTTCCTGGCTGAAACTCCTGGGATACTACCCAGGAGTAGAACTAATTAGCATGGCTTTTATAGACCCTTTTCTTATATCCTGACAACTGTCCCATGATTACTTGTTGCCAAAGCACCAATTCTTCAATTCTTATGTATCAGATTTCAGAATACCTCTGTTTCAAATCATAAGAGGGAACAATCTGAATCTGTATCTGATTCTACTTGTAACAGGTCAGAGTTTGGCTACAGTTCCCTTATTCTCCAAAATACAATAGTCGGTCTCCAGAAGTTAATTTATTTCAAACAATGTTTATACAAGCAGAAAAGATCTAGATCAGCTAGAGTCTTTCAAATGAGACAAAGTACATTTGGAGTGTTTTTAGTAATGAACAGATTAAGTATCTCCAGAGTGGTGGCAATTGGGTGAGCACAACTGTAGGTGCACACATTGTTCTGTAAGCATGTGTTGTCATGTACTCAATCCTGCCAGCAGGAAATGAGGCAGTTCAACAGAAATAAATACTCAGTAGCTGGAGGTGAGCTCAAAAGTCATGCTGGAGAATGCTGAGGCTGCAGTAACTTGGTGATGCTCCCAGAAGTTGTTTGTGTGGCAGCTAAGGATTACTAGGGCAAAGCAGTAGAGCTCTTCTATGCCTACTGTCTTCTATTTGAATCGCCTTTGATCCATTAAAGATAGCATGTTCTATTCTTTTATCTCCTTTGATTTATTACATTTAGTAAACAGATGGGCTATATTCTTTTCTCAACTTTGACATGCCATGCATTTTATGATAATATCTGTCATTAATGGCCACACTGGATTTGATTCTGGCTTGATCTGATTTACTCAGGTGATTTATGTGGCAATGATCCAACATCTGAATGATGGATCTGACAGGAAATCTGTCCTACTGGGGCAAACATGGGCTATCTGATGAATGGAGGTGAAAATCTAGATTATTACCAGAAGCACTGCTACACAGTGAAGCACTCCAAGCCCTCTGAGCCATTAGTATCCCTTAGCTCAGCACCAGAACACTTAACAGTAAAGCACTGAACAAATGATTATTTTCTACAACCTTATCTATAACAAAACTGCAAGTCAACAGCATTACAGTAGTTTAATCCTAACAAATTAATATAACTCAATGAATAGGATGTCTTCATCCTAAAAAATAAGGCAAATCTGATGTAAACAGTTCTCAGGTGTTTTCAGGTGTGTAACTCTTGCAGTCTACTCAACATCACAGTTTTCCTCATCTGTCAGCAAACATGGTATATGCAAGTGACTGAAGACAGAGGCTTACAGAATCACTGTCTTGAACTGAGATGAGTTCCAGTAGCAGACAGTCACAAAAAGCTTAGAGAACTGCATTCTTTCAAATATGCAGAAGTCAGGAACTATACCCTTTGAAATAAGGAAAAATGGTTCCTTGAATTTTAGCAACAACTTGAACAGACGGGCTGTCTGCTGCTAGATCATTAAGTTTCCATATTACAGGAGAAGAAAACAATCCACAATGCAGTAGCATCCACACTAACTCTCTAGTAGATGAGGAAGTGCTTCCAAATCCCCAGTTAATAGGAAAATTTCTCCTAGAGAACAGCACTGTATTTACTGGGCTGGCATTTTGGGACATACATGAGACAAAAGAATACTGAAGATCAATAAAGTACTGCAAAACCAGTGATTTCCATTGCTGGAGGAAAAAAAAAGTTCGTGTTGATACTTAACTACTGAGTCTAAACTTTCTTGTAGGTTTTTCAAAAATTTCTGTGAGTGACTGAGGAATACTAATGAAACAAGAGCAGTGGGACATTCAGTGCAATTGAAATGTATCAAAGATAAATGAACATGAACCTAATAAAAGATTTTACTTTTTAGACACACTGCACAGTTATGCTGTAGAACTCACAGCCAAGAGAAATCTCTGATATCAAACACTCAGGACTCCAAGAAGGACTTCACATTTATATGAATAATGAAGGCATCCACAGTAATATCAGGTATCAAGAAAAACAACCCAACAACAGGAAAAAAACATTAAAACTTTTCTAAGCCTTCATGTGTCAGGAAAAAAGCACATTTTTAACTGCTAAGAATTAAGAAGAAATCTTCCATATGGGCAAGTTATTCTGTAATTGGCACCTTGGGGTTTCTTATGCTTCTTTCTGAGGTATCTGGTATTGGCTTTTTGCCAAGGCAGATGGATGATGACTCATTCCTTAAAGCAATTCTTATTCCAAACTGTAGTGTAATCCTTTTTACTTTGTTGACAACATTATAAACTAAGGATATGAAAACATGTATCACTGAAAAAATGAAGTGATACTGGCTAATCTCAGCCCTCCAGGACACTACTGGTAATGTATATATTAGCTTCACCTTTTTTCAGTGATAATTACCTGACCAGTATTGTTCAGTAATATCAACATCAGTAATGTAAATTTACTCTGTAGCTCTGTGTTATGATACAGCTATTGCTAACAGGCAATGGGTGTTAGAATGCCACAAGCTTTGCTTGCAAGTCAGCAGGACTACAACCTATTAGGCTTTGTTTTACTTGATTTAGCTGTAACTGTAACACCATACAGCTATAAACAATGCATGAATGGTCACTTAAAGAAAAGCGGACCCGAGATGGATGAAATTGGTCTTAGAGCCAGCAGAGAGAATGAAGAAATATTTAGAATGCAAATCACAGTGTCTATAGTAAATTAACACATATTGTGGAAGTATAGACCAATAAAGAAAGATCAAAAGCATATAAGCATGTTAACATCCAAAAATTATCCTTAGCAAGTCCTGAAGAGAGGAAGAAGAAACTATAAGCTTATAAGGATTAAGAAACTATAATCATCTGCTTTCCAGTACAGACCTCCGCATACTGCCAACTCACTGCATTATCCATTACAGACTGAAATGAAACAACTGATGTTAGGACTCAAAGGAGTACAGGAAGGGTGAATATAACACCAGGAAAATGGGACAGAAAATAATAAATATGCTTGTAAGAATCTTAACTGTATTATTCTGCTCTATTTTTTTCCTGTATTTATTTATTTTATTTATTTAATAATAT
>PPHD01008666.1:5195-21508 GCA_002909625.1 Bambusicola thoracicus | reverse complement strand
TTCCTATCTCTTGTTCAGAAAATGGTTAAATACTTTGAAAAGTAATTCAAATCATTCTCTCCTCCTGCTCCCTAAATGTCCATGAACTGCAGTCATAACACCACCACCAGTGTCATATGCTTGTAAGTGCGACGCTTGACAGAATTGCCCTGGAGGTTCAATTACTTGGGTGTGTGATGATGAATGAAAATTGCTGCAGTTCTCAGAAGATCTGCAACAGCCTGGAAATTGTTTGATCAACTGTGGCATCCCTATTCAAGCTCTGGTGGGACTGGAGCATTTCAGTAGTTACAGAATATAGGCATGTCAGGGGTTTTGCTGCTCCCAAAGCACAGCGCTGCAGTGAAGAAGGCAAAAAAAAACCCACAAGCTCACTTGAAGAATTACAGCTGATGAGGTCTGTGTCTGGAATGCATATATAACCCTAAGATAAATATTTCAGTAGCTGAGGATGAGCAGACTGCCTATTGACACTTCTGCTAGAAGAAGGTGAAGTTATCCATTCTTGGAGAAAATCCAGAAGTAAGAATAACAAAAAACAAAACAAACAAACAAAAAAAACCAAGACACAGGAAGAAAGTGTCATGGGAGCAGGAAAAATATTGCTGATGTAGCATTATGCAGCAGCTGAGCTTGGGAGTTAGTGAAAAGATTATTATAACCAGACACTTGTGCATTCTGGCCGTCAACCTACTGGCCACCGAGAACGGAGAGCAATCCCAGCAGGGTCTCAGGAGATGCTTCCCAGCACATGGTTGTCAGGCCTTGGACCAAAAACAGTATATACAGTTTTAGATTTAAAATTCAACTGTGAAATTGTTGGTTAGCGTCAGATAGGAAAGATTAGTACATTCTTTATTTAGGTAGCTACCCAGTAATGCAACTGAGCACGTGCTTTTTCTTCAGCGGTCAAGTTTAAACATTTCATTATACTTCAGTAATAAGCAATTTAAGCCCATGCTGACATTTTTTTTTTGTTGTTGTTGAATTAGGGATATTTGTTTGACAGCTGTGATAAAAGAAAGGTTATTCATTTTGCAGATCAATAGGACCACTTCACCTGCCATTGGATTCCCACTGAAAAGTCAGCATTGGCTAGGCTCATAATCGTTAAGTCAGCCTTAATAGTCAAGAATTTAAGACTGATGACTGCATTAAAGCAAAGAGAAATTGGATGGAAAAGTGGGGGTTCCAGGCTACAAGTTGTGAATTTCAGGGGCGCATGTATGCATCTCAGCTGTGCTATATTTGCATAATCATGTTAATTTTAAAACATAGAGCCAAAGTAAAAAAAAAAAAAAAAAAAAAAAAAAAGACCTGAAAAAAAAAATGTATCTGAATCAGAGCCTGCTTTCCATGAGAACATTGCTGCTGTTATTCACTGACAGTCAAGATGCTTACTTCTATGTTATCAAAGAAGTGCGTTTTCTACAAACAGATATCCCATGATACCTCCAGCAGTTAACTCAGACACTGTAAACGCAGACAATTAAGTTTAATTTGCAGTTGAACAAAGTCTTCTTTCAGGTGTCTTTGTTACTACAGAAAACAGCCAAGGCCTGTTTTTCACACGAAAGCAGTACAGCCAAAACATATGTATTCAAAATGAGCACTTTTGTCATTATAACCAATATGTTTCATATCATTTATTTATTATTTAGCATAAGACCTCCTTGGTGAGAAGCATGAAAAGGTAATGACTTGCCAAACCCTTCCATTCATCTTTAAATGGTAAAGCATTGTACAGTTAATTTTATTTGATATGTCTTGAAACACGGTGTTTGGAGAATATTCTAGCATTTGACAATAAGTCTGCTTTCCATAAGTGTATGAAATTCTTTTGTGCAATTGTCTGAGTCCATGATTTTCTGAGAATCAGTCAAATGAACATCGAAATGGCCACAAGATAAGTGGCCATAGACTTAACTGTTTTAGTGCAAAAAGTGATATTCTGATTTTAGATATATAACAGGTTCAACTATTAGATTACTTGAGCATTGAAGTTATACAAATATTTACATTTTCTTACAATAAAAATCTGTCAGGGAAAAGTACTTTGTTAATTGTCCTACCTCTTGCTCACATGTGCTTTTTCTCATTAACATACATTTTTGACAAGGTTTCTATTAATTTTTTCATCAGTCCAATATCCAAGGAAAACATCATGGAAAAATAAGTGCAAAGAGAAAGGCTGCAGATGGTCACTTCTGTAATGTTAATTGTGGATTATGATTTCTGTTGTTTTTTGTTATTTGTTTTTGTTTTCCACCTTGCATTTTTTTACACCTATTCATAATGTCGTCTTTGTTCTGTTTTTAGTCACATCAGACAGCTCCTAAAGAAGGGGTTGCCTCTAATGAAATGTATATATATATTTTTTTTAATTTATATTTCAAGTCCCAACCTAAAGAATTCCTGGGTAGTAGAACTGAGGAACTTCTTTTATTTCATCTCTACAGACTTTCCTAAACTTGTTTCCAAAAAGTAGAGCATCTGTACAACAACTTAGCTGTTGTACTGTTCCCCAGTGAGAGAATGAAGAAATGGACCAACTTTAAAATGCCAAGTATGGCCAGTGACCCATATGTGAACCTTCAAATATAATTCCAAATAATATTTTGTTGTTGATGTCTGGAGTAAAGACTGGATAAACATGCAGACTATGAATACCACTGATAATGAGTCCTGGGGTGGGCTACATACATCAGCCACACACTGACAGGTAATACTACCTCTCCTCCTGCCTACGCACCCATCCTCTCTCACTGCTGTGGGCTATTCATCATTTGACAGATACAGTTACAGTCCTTCTATCTCCCCCAGGCACTTGCTCAGCTCTTCTCCCCCTCTCCCTTGTTCCTCAGCAACTTCAGATTTCCTCAGACTCACCTTCAAACCTCTTCTGTCAAGCCTGCCTACAGCTTGGCTCACGCTTGGCCCCGCTGTGACTTGTTTACTTTGATTTAATTAAAATGCACCCATCCAGAACCCTGGGCACATTACTGACTGCCCGCCTTGAAGAGACTTTAATTTCTGCAGTACTTTCACACTGCCTGGAACAGCCTCAGCCTCCTTCTTCAATTACAACAAGGGACCAAATATTTCTCCTTCAAAACCACCTTTTGAGTCTTTGCTAGGACTTAAGTACCAAACCCTTATTTTTACCTTCTTTAGCCGGGCAGGATTTTGTTTATTTCAATCGATGAAGAAAGTACTGCAGTTAGGAAGGTGTAATCTCAGCTCAGCTTTTCAGTCACTGTTCATCTGTGGATTCTTTTTTCTTCCTGGTGATGTTAAGACTTTTATGTAGCAGGAGATTGGCCCCATCCTATGAACACTAATTCCTGTGCTGTGGCTGAACAAAAGCAGTGTGCTGTCCCCTATTATCTAAGTACTTTCCTGACTGACAGATTTGGTGAGGTGGAAAGCTGCATCTTCCCCTTATAAGTGAGCCAGTGGTTGATTGTGTTCACCCCTTAAAAAACAACAAAAAATGCTGTGACTCTCTCATATGTAGAGGTTCAGCTTTATTCTAAAGTGCCAAAAACATCAATAGCACACTGTAAAAAATGAATAATTCAGACAATTAGCAAGCAGAATAAAAAGAATTTATTAACCTTTTGCATGCATTTGTTTTTAAATAAAGGAGCTGTCTTAGTCTTTTTTTTTTGTTTCTTTCCTTATTTCTGTCTCTGTTTCCAGATCTGTCTAATTCTGTCCTCTTTTTCATTCTCTCTTTCCCCTCCATTCCTGCACTACTCCTCCTTTCTGCATATTGCTCATGAACTCTGGGGTCGTTTGGTATTGCTTTCTTTCATACCCTTAGCCTTAATATTCTTCTCCTTTTTCCCTCTCCCCCCCACACACTTTGTTCAACAACAAAGGTCTGCTCTTCTGATCTTTTGTTTTGGGACACGTAGAAGATGGGATGAATCTTCATTGATTATAAAAGCAATGACAGAAGCAGGTGTCACAGAACACTGCAGATCAGTGTCAGCTCTTGGTAAGAAAACATTCAGAAAGGTTACAAGAATCTTGAGACAACTGAATTCCTGATCTGGATTTTCAGATCATGAGTGTATGTTGGTTAAATATCTTCACTTCTGTCATTAATCTAACTGACTTTGGCTTCTATTTTGTCGTTTTTCAAATGACGTCTGCAAAAGTCAACTGTAAAATACTTCATTTTCTTCTGTATTCGTGGTTTGAATTTAATGTTTTGCTGTTAGTATACGAAGTATTGTTCTGTCAATTTAACAGTACAATTCTGTGTTTTTTCCTATGCTTTGATGGTAATTTGAACCCCAGGAAATCAAGCCTAATGTAACATAATTTCAACTCTAAAGGTGGCTATAAACGCTGTAATACCCAGATGAGGAAAGAAAGATACTGCTATAAAAGTACACATTTTTACTAATGTTTCTTCTGTCATGAAAGACTTTGTAGTATTCTTTTGGGCTTTCTAGGCAGAAATGCTAAAACATATTTAGTTGTTTTCATTTTCCTTTCTAAATTTAGAAAGATTTTAATTCATAACCAAAATATTATGTTATCTCCAGCATGCAATGTTCAATATTTTTTCCAGTGGGAGTCACGTTTCTTCTGTTTAGTCAATGATGGTTTTATATTTTGGTTTTGAAATGTTTTGTTGTTGTTGTTTTTTAAAATATTTTTTGTAAAAGCTTTTATTGTGTTTGAAGCTGATGTCACTGAAAAAAGAGTTTTATTTTCTAATAGGATAGAGTGTATTATATATCTCATTCTTGGGGAAAAAAAAACTTGTAGAAAGCATTAGTTTTCCTAAGACAGATAACTAATGCGATTAGAACTACAGATTAAGATCAAAAGAAAACATACTTTTAGCTGTAGAGCTTGCACTCTTACAAAAGTTATATTTTTCAGTGCATCAGTTCTAATATACTTGGATTGGTCTTTTTCTTGTTTTGTAAAGGAGCACAATTTCATTCAAAACATATCTGTCTATTTTAGTACAAATGTTTTCTTTTTGAAATAGATTCTAAAACTTTGGATTGATCTTTTTCTTAACCTCCAAGAAATTAACATTTTTTCTTACACATTTTCCAGTTATTTTGGTACATACGTAAAAGAGCTAATTAAGTTAATTCCAAAGAAATTGAGGGAGTTTATTTCAGAAGCAGAGATTCTTGTTGCAAAAACTGTTCTGTCCATTTCAGTCTTTGACTTGAGCTGGCTGTTCCCCAGTATGCAATCCTAGCTGCTTCAGTCTCTGCTGCAGCAGTAGATTCTGACATTCAAAAAAACAGGAGCAAATTCAGTGTACAAAAAAAAAAAAAAAAAAAAAAAAAAGTTTGATTGAAATTGCACGATATTTCTATATATGCTGCCTAATCTTAGATTATATTTACCTTTATCACGTGAACACAGTACTTCATTCCATTCTTACTCTTCTCCATTATCTTTTTATCTACAAAGTCAGCTAAAAGTTTAACTGAAGTAACAGAGTGAAAATTTGCCATTTGAGTATATTAAGATTTTAAAATGTGGACTGGTTTCCCTGTGCATTTAGTTGCTTTTAGCTCTGCGAGATTAGTTGAAGTTATTTCATTTTAATGGTGTCATCCTGATGGATATAAAGCTCAGTGCCAGCATATACACTGATGTACATGACTAATATTCAGAATCTTCTGCACAGATCAATTCTTTTTCCTTGACATTGTACAAGAGTGCTAACTCAGTGTTGTGGAAATAGAATATGTGTTGGAGCGTAGTCATTTAATTGTGACATTTAGCTATGATTTACAACACTGGCATCCAGGATCATCTTTAATTTCATGTTCAATTTTGTTATTATTTTTTATTTACCTATTACCTGTGATCAGGTACAATGGAACCTGGAGTAAATCTACATGAACGTTCATTTCAAATGTATCCAAATTCTTGTTTAAATTTTATCTGACAGTGGCATAATGACAAATGTGACTTCCTTGTCTCATGTCCATAGCTGTCTTATTTACTTGTTTGTTTGTTTGTTTATTAAAAAGGTTGAGTTAGCCTTTTGCAAAACATATACTTGAAATCCACAGGGGGACTGGGAAGCAGTGTTGTAAACCAAGAGGCCAGAAAGAGACTTCTTACATGTCTATAAGCAAGAGTCTTATAAACAATAAAAATATTAGGTCAATCAGAAACGAACAATATTGTATTTATTGCCTAAAAGAATTTGCCATTTCAAGAGAAACAATCATGTCTCCAAGTAAAATAAATTATTTATTTTATATGACATTTAGACATTTTATTACACATTCATGTGAGAAATTATTGTCTCTCTAAGAAATGTTCTGATTATGCACCTGTATTCAGATGAATGTCTCCACTTGGGATTTTGGTTATCAGTTGGGTTGCCAAAGAGTTAATTCCCAAAGACTGTCCAATAATATCTGTTCCCAAATCCCAAGTAAGCTTACTGAGGATGCAGATTATAGCAAATGAAGAAGAGAAACTTCATTTTTTCCTACGAAAAAACATTAGTTCGCACTAAGAGAACAATAAAGACAGATGATGAATCCTAATTTCCATTTTGTCTGTTTGAGAAAGCCGTGCTAGAAATCACAAAGCTCCTTTATATTTTTTTTTCACCCGAGCACAGTAACGACTTAACTCAGTTCTGCCTCTGAAAGCTCAAGATGTTCTTCAGGACTTCGAGGTGGGCAGGTTGTTTATCTCTTCAAATGCAGAGCTATGACTGTGGTAATGATGCAGATTCTGAACCAAGGCAGTAGTCTTTAAGTAGCACTCCTCTAAGAGTAGCAATGTATCTCCTGAAGGACGTAATTTAAAAATGAAATCCCACTTTATTTATATTAAAAGAAATGTCTCTGGTGATTTCCCTGTGAGCGATGATGACCTTTTGGTTGTAGCTGCACTAAATCTACTTTACATAAATTGAAGTGCTTGGAGGATTTTTAAGATTTTATAACTTTTTATGATTTTTAAGAGGATTTTTTCTTTTCCTATTGCATTATATTGTTTAGCTACCAGCATGCCCGATTTTGTCTAAACATCATTGCTTTCTGGTGAATTAAATTGTATTTATTCTTATAGTAGAATCATAGAGTATCCCAAGTTGGAATGGACCCGTAAGGATCATAAAGTCCAACTCCTGGGTTGAGACAAGGCTACCCAAAATCAGACCATATGTCTGAGAACTTTGTCCAGACACTTCTAGAACTCTGTCAAGCTCAGTGCCGTGACCACTTCCCTAGGGCAGCTGTTCCACAGCCTCACCACCTTCTTGGTGAAGAATCTTTTCCTGATACACAGCCTGACCCTCCCCTCTTGCAGCTTCATGCCATTCCTTCAGGTTCTGTCAGTGGTCGCCAGAGAGAGGAGATCAGACTTCTTGCAGAAACGTTGAGGATAAGAACTGGGTATACACATAATATTGTATGGTAATTAGTATCATGAAAGAAGTCCTAGCCTGTCCCAGCTGCCTGGACCTCAGGGCCAAACTGTTGCTATTCAGAAGGGATGTAGAAGCATATGGAAATTTGCAACATACTTCCTTTGTGAGAAAGTTGTCCCAGTAATTGTCTTAAGAACTTAAGCCATGTAAAAGATTAAATACACAACCTTTTCATAGTTTACAGTGGTGGATGTCACAGTCCATTCAATACTGTGATGGCTCCGCTATTACTAGTAGTCTTCCCAGCAGAGATTTTCAATGACACAGTTACCGTTAAATTCCTCCCAGCAATTAATTGTGCATTTGTTTAAATGCTTACTTTTTGTTGAAGCAGTTGAAAGTCTGGAGCTATTGTTGGCATTTCCAACATAATGCATGCATCCCAATTATTCAAATAAATTAAAAGTTCAAGGAGACTTCATCAGCAGTTATTAGTTTAGAAATCATTGATATTGCTAATGGCATATATTACTTCCACATACTTGGTTCACCTCTAATGGTCACTATCAAATGACAGATTCAAATAGATGAGATCAAGAGAAATAGTTGAAGAGTAATTTAGTCATCTCTGAGTTCTGGAAGGATTAACCACAACTAAACAAGCTGGCATAGGAATAGATTTCATCATAAAAACTACCTAAGAAATAATTATGCGATATTCCTTGTTTCTTCTGCCCTTACAAATGAAATGCTTCTGACTACATAGCTTAGAGAGTGTTTTTTTGCAAATTGCTTGCATATTTGTCCTATAATGGCTTCTGAGTAAAACAGATCAGCATTTTGTTCATAACACACTTCAGCATGTTGGAAAAATGTTAGGGCATCACTACTCAAAGTTTGCTTTTATAAACCAATCAAATGCTATGGCTTGAGCCTTTTCTCGCAGGTTATACTTTCTTACTCTTTTTCTAATCACTTTTACTGTTCCCTGCAATTTTATCTCCATCTTTCTTAAACCGTGGCTGTGAAAAGAGGACACTGCATTACTTGGATCTCACTGGTGCTGCACTGAGCACAATTATTGCATCTTTATCTGCTGAGCTGCTGCTTACCCTGTTATTTTGTGTGTTACGTATTGTATGCTTGATTACTGTTTCCCAGGTGTAACAATTTGTTCTCCCCTCTACTGAATTTCAACTAGCTGCTGAAATTTCCGCCTTTAGTCTAAAAATGATTTTTATTCCAGCCTCCCGTGTGCTGAGAACCTCTCCCCACTTCACCTGACGATCAAATTTGTTCTTGTCTATACTGGTACTCATGAAATGCATGGTAGATCTCAGCCCTCACTGTGCCCTCTCTTGTCCCACTTGAACCTCTCTTCCAGTTTGACAGCAAATCATTGATAATTGTTCATTGAGAGCAATTTCTCGACTGGTTGTCCACCCACCCAATGGTGATTACATCTCCTGCCATAGCTTATTTGTGAGAATATTATATGGAATAGTGTCAGAAACTTTAATTAAAAGTCTGGGTATATCGTATGTGCAACTTCCACTTTCTGTAGTCAGCTTGTCAGAGAAGGAAAGTAGACTGGCTTGACATGATTTTTTTTTTTTCTCCATGTATATATGTTGTTTTACTATCTTATCATCTAGAAGCTCACATATATGATTTTTTTAAATTTATACACTGAATTTGTTAAATTGGTGATTTTCTGGTAGGCCTGAAAAGTTGTGGGGTTTTTGTTGGTGGTGGTTGGTTGTTCTTTTCTTCTCCTACAGTGATACATACTTACTAATATTCAGGATTCCAATGGCTGATTTCCTAAAAATTCTGAAGTAACTATTTTCAGACTCTGCTCCAGTGCTCACATTTGACTGTTCTGTCTTCTTTCACCATGTGTTCTCTGTCACTGCTTTTTTTAAAAAATATACTTCTTTTAATTCTAATGAGTGGCTTCTCACAACTTGTCTTTCCTGTCAAGACGTAGGAAAAGGATAGTTAATAGGTTATCCTATTTATAATCTGTAATTCAGTCTCCACTTTCTTTTATATTCTTTTGTTTTCATCATTCAAGTAGATTTATGGATCCTTTATATTGACTTGTTCTAATGAGAACTTTTTTTTCCCTTTTGCACACCAGCTTTTTTGATCTCTTTTCATATGAACATAAACTACTCCATTATCCTTAGTGATGAATGGTCATTATTGTATGTTTCTATGAATCCTGTTCTGCTTTTAGCTCATCAAAGAGATCCTGGCTCAACCAGAAATATCTCTTAACTTTTCTTTCCCTCTTTACTTCAGATACACACAATTTGCCTTCGTGCGTGCATTTGATAACCAAAGTAAAAACTTATTAATTTTGGAACTATATGGCTCTCAGATTATTGAAAACACGTCTCACATTTTTTGTACTTACTAGGAGAGACCTTTGAATAAGTATACTAAGAATGCTACTAGGTGTTTTCAGAGTAAAATGAAGTAAGACAGAGCCTTTGAAATGCACATACAAAAATGTACAACTTCTAATGTCAGTGATGGTACCAGAAACAGCAAAGGATTCAGCTTTCGGAAAACTAAGTCACTTCTATTAGCAGTTGCTCACAGCTGTTCTCAAGGACAGCTCTTCTGTACTTGATGGTTTGTTAAAGACCATTTCAGGAGCAACATAGCCAACTACATGCTTATTTTTCCAAAAATGTTAAGGGTAGGTCTCAGCAGGAACTGAAAGATGCTGCTTCTCAAAAAACAAACAGATATTGTCAATCACATTATCACTTGCAACCTTCTTCATGCAAGATAGCAGCTTTTGGCAGTTTCAGAGCCTCAGATTCAGCAGGAACCAGCAGCTGGATTGCCTTCCCCATTGCCTCTGCTTGTGCTGTTGCTCCTAGTTCTTGGTGCCATGTGAACCCTGTTTCACAGCACTACCTATCTACTTCTGCTGCCTTCGGTATCTCTGTCTTAGCTTGCTTATGCCAACTTCGATTTTCTTTTCAAGAGACATTCAAGGTTTTTGAAGTCCATTATCCCTATTTATTTTATTGAGGCTTCCAATTAATTCAAGTAGTAACTATAATAGCTGTTTTTCCAATTAATTTTCTCCCTCTGGATTCTCAATCAATTCCTCGCTATTAATCAAACTTAAATCTAACCATAGCTGCTCACGGGATCAATAAAAGAAAAGGCTTGTCTGTCTTCATTTCTTTCTTAGACCTCCTATTATGGCACTGAATAAACTGGCTTCTTCCCTCCTTCTGACTTCAGAGGAAGCATACTTGTTATGCAGTATAACTCTTCAGCTTACCCTTACAAAACTAATCATAACTTTAAGGTCAATATTGCCATTCTGTGATTTGCCTCAACAAGAAATTATGACAACAATTTTACTGTTACTTTGGTTGTGTAGTAGGAAAGATGGAATGTTCTGTCTTAAGAGAAAATGATTTCACAAATAATTCCAGAGTACAAGTATGTACCAATCTGTAGTAAAACTGTAAAATACAAGCAGCAACTTGCTTGAGTCAGGAAATAATTTGAAAGCTACAGAGTATGAGCACCAGTTATTTTTTGAGCAGCTGAAGCTGTTTCTTCTCCATAGGAAAAATGTTATCATGCAGCAGCAGACACCAATACACTTTACTTGAGAGTTTTTGTCAGAGAGTGTTATGTGGGTTTCCAGTGCTTTGTATAATATCTCAGCGTTTGTTGTGGAGCTCTATGCAAATACAGTGAAGTCAGAAAGCAACAACAGAGTATTTTGTGTGGACTTATTCTTTTGATTTTTTTTTGAGTGCTAATCAGGAAGGTGAGTGACTGCCACTACTGTGATCAGGTAGCTTTGTTACGTTCGGTCTGCACTTCTTTCACAAGTGATGGTGTTTATTTACACTGAATATGGAAGACAACACAGACATGTTTCTTTGTAAGAAGGTCTCAATCAGTTGTGATTCCGATAGACATGTTATGTACATATGTACATAGACATAGTTATGTACATATTTGCTTATAGGAGCCTCTTTGAGTTGTCTCATGTGAATGAGAGAAGTATATACTAGATTACATGTAATCTTACAAATGGATGGCCAATGCTTGATCAAAAGAATTTTCAAAGACGAGGGAATAATAATAGTGGTTGGCAACACTGCTTGTGGCAAGGGGGTTGGAACAAGTTGATCGTTAAAGTTCCTTCCAACCTAAGCCATTCTATGATTCTGTGATCTCATTGCCTGAAGAAAAGGTGTTTTAACCATTAGAGAGCTGCTAAACTTCTCTGCAGAAAAAACATCAGCGCAACCTCAAACTCTGGGCAAACTTCCTGCCTCTTGCAGGCTTTAGAAGATACTTTTACTGTGCTTTCTATAGTACGTCACAAATGCCATGTTTCTTTTTTTTCTGATATCTACTATGAAGTGATGGGGCTACTGGAACACTGGGTCTCCCCAGCCAGGGCAGAGGCAACTGGGAAGGCTGCTTTGAATATCAGACAAGCTACATAAAAGTAAATTTTATAAAAGATCAACACCTAGACTGTGCAGAATAGATATTCAATGCTAGTTGAAGCTTCTGACTTTTTTCTCAGTACTTCATACATCAAATGGGACATAAAGAAAAATCTGTCTGTGAAGCACTTTTGAACTCTGGAGTTGAATACTCTGTAATAATAACTACAGGTCTTGTTTGATTGTGAGACAATGGTAAGTGAGCACCCACCATCAGGAGTTCTGAGTGAAGCCAGAGCCATGGGGGAAATAGAATCTGATTGTGAAATTAAGGCCAGTAAAGCTAGGGTGGCAAATGGAAGTACCCCAGGAAACTGTAGTTCTTGTACTTCTTAACCACTGAAAGGCTCATTTTGAAAATGATGCTCTTTAATGCATTGTTTGTGTGTGTGTGTGTGTATGTAATGAATGTTTGCTGTTGGTTCGTTATTGTTTGTGATTGAAAGTCTAATTAACTGTTATGTTGCCTACTGCTTTTCAATGGAAATAGTTCTTTTATTTCTATTTGTTATGTGGAATGGTATCTTTTAGCACCTTTCCAGAATATCAGACAACAGATATTACAGTAAGAGATGCAAGCAACAGGTGTAGTCTATGGACATATACTTGAACCTAAATTCTTCAATTTATGAATCTAGGCATACACATAAACTTTCCTCCAAAGAAAATGTTGGATACAGAAAGGCAATTCTTTCCTCACTGTCCTCTCCGAAATGAGCTGCTGCCAGTACTTTTCCCAGATTAGGAGCTTTGGTGGTTGTGTGACAGCATACAGTTGCCTGGACCACAGGGCTGTGTAGGAGATGAGATTCTCTCCACTGCTTCAGTTAGGAACATAGGCTGTTTCCTTGGCATCTATTTACTCTGTGGGAGAACTGTACATACTATAATCAGAAAGAGAGAAAGCTGTGAGAGCTGTGGCTATAGAAAACATGCCAAGATTAAATAGTAGGACCGAGAAATAGCAGCCTCACTGTGATATACAGTAAAAACCTAAACTCAGGTATATAGTTGTGTGTAAAATAGCAAAAAAGCTCAAAACAGAGCATGTGGGAAAGGATCGAGGGTATGCTTCAGAGAGCACGGTTCTTTGTATCTCCTGCCTCTGACAGACATTCCTCTTTTTAATAGCCATGTCTGAAATACTCTGCAGGGCTGAAACAAATCAGAAGTTAGGTCCATTGAAACTATCCGCTGCTGCAACAAAGCAGCGCAGTATAACCAACAAGTTCTTATGAAAATTCTTGCTAGAATCATTGTTCAGACTCCCCTGGAAATGAAAGCATCCGTAGAAATTCCTACTGGACGGTGTGGGAGGGATGTGTGATAGGATCTCATTGCATTTCCCTTGTTTATTGTTTTCCCTCAGAATGGATATATTGTAATTCTCTGGAAGCTCAGTTTTAGTTTGCTTTCCTTGTAATTCATCAGTATTTGTGTTTCATTTAGATAAGTATTAGCATCTAACTATGGTACTTCAGATTTGAAACATGGCCACATCTGTGTTTAAATATTCACTAGAATTTTCATATACGTTTTAAAATTTTTAAGATCTATTAGTTGTGGAGAGCTGTGAGTACTAGCTTCAGAATAGTATGTACTAAGTTGGAAAATTGTAATTTACCAAGACTTTTGATGCAAAGTGGGTAAAGTGCTGATTGTCTGTCATTGTTATTATTATACCTCTGATCATTCGAAACACAATGTGAAGAAATGCTGAGAAAAGGACCCATGTAGTTATAATTTCTCTGAAAAGAATTATTGATGAAGGTCACGTTCCCTGAGGGAGTCCCATTTCATTCTCATGACTGATGGTTTCCCCTTTCAGATATTTTTTGCCTTCTCCTATCTCATCATAATAGATAATTTCACGCTGTCCTCACCATGCCTAATTATTTCCACCTTCTCTCTCCCATTCTCTCTCCCATATACTGTCTCCTTACCTTTCTTTTCTCCCAGATCTATCACAGAAACCTTCATTTGTTAGATGCTCCTCATTCTTTTTCTCTTTTGGTCCTTTCTTATTTCTGCTTCTATCTAAATCTTTCACTTCTTTCCCTTGCCACATTTTCCTTCAGTAAACCCTAACCACTGTCGACCTTGCTCCTTTTATTATTTTCTTTTTGAGTTTTCTTGGTATAGCTTTGTGACCTCTCCAGTTATTAGAATGATTCCTTTGTCAAAGTCATCCACGTTTGATTATCTTTCTTTTTTTCCAGCTAAGAAACTGAACATGAGTATGCGGATGTCTGTGATTGTAGGCATTCTTAGATTCAAAACCTTTGGTTATTCTTTCTGATGCTGTGTGAGGTTGCATAATCTGGTATCAAAAGGGAGTTTATTTCAGTGTGTCACACTGGAAGGGTTCAGCTTTGGAACCATGACCTGGCTAGTTGTAGTGGTTTAACCCAGCAGATGGCTAAGCACCACACAGTTGTTTGGTCACTCCCCCCACTTTCCAGTGAGACTGTGGAGAAAATAGTGAAAAACAAAGTAGAACTTGTGGATTGAGGTAGAATCACAGAATCATTAAGATTGGAAAAGACTTCTAAGATCATCTAGTCCAGCCATCCACCTCCCACCAATATTGCCCATTAAACCATGTTCCTTAGTACCATAGATAAAACTAGTTGGTAAGATAGAAAAAAGGAAATGGATAATAGTTATGATGCACAAGCAATTTCTCACCACCCACTGACTGATGCCCATCTAGTCCCCTGAGCAGCAGACGAGAGAGAGAGAGAGATTAATTCCCCACCCCATCATTGAGTTTTCTCAGAGACTGGTGTGTGATAGGGGATGTGATATACCCACTCAGTGCTGTGCTCATTGACCCAGGTGTCAATGAGATTGTTGCAGAAATGAGCCCCATCATCTGACTCAATTCTTCCTGCGGTGATGTCACCACAAGACTTGCTTTTCAAGCCCCAGGACGGTATTTCAGGTGGTTGCCTTCACCATTGTAAGCCCATGGCATTTGGCATTGCAAGTCTGTGGGAGTGTGGTGTAATTCACATGCCAGGCTTCTCTGTATTTATATTTCAGCCATGTTCCTCCATATGAAGAGGTTTTATCCACTTGGCTTGCTTAATTACCGCATATGTTTCACATTCATGGATAACGTGTGCAATAGCACCCATAGTCAAGTCCACTCCTCGATCCCGAGTCTATCTACAGATTGCATCTCTTCATTGTTGGCCCAAAGTGTAATGGACCCACCAACTTAGAAATAATTCACTCTTATGTTGCCAGTCCAAATCTACCTAAGCCACTTCTATCTTAGTGGTCCAATCCACCTGCTGATTGTTTTGATGTTCTTCAGTGTCCCGACTCTTGGGTCATGGGCATCTACGTGACATACCTTTACAACCATCTTCTCTACCTGGGCAGCAGTATCTTTCCACAATGCAGCGGCCCAGATGGGCTTGCTTCTGAACTGCCAGTTGTTCTGCTCCTATTGCTGTAACCATCCCCAAAAGACATTTGCCACCATCCAGGAGTCAGTGCAGAGGTAGAGCACTAGCCACTTTTCTTGTGTAGCAATGCCTAAAGCCAGTTGGTTGGCCTTCACTTCTGCAAATTGGTTCAATTCACCTTTTTTCTTAAGTATCTTCTACAGCGCATCATGTAGGACTCCATAGAGCAGCCTTCCACATTTGATGCTTTCCTACAATGCAGGACCCATCAATAAACAGGACATCTTTCTTCTCATTTTTCTGGCAGTTTATTATATAGTGGAGCCTCTTCACCGTGTGTCGCTTCCTCTTCTGACAATATTAGAAATCTTTGCCTTCAGGCCAGTCTATAATAATTTCTAAGATTCTTGGGCAACTGGGATTTCCTATTGGAGCCCATTGTGCAACCCTCTTATTTTATGTAGCATCAGTTGCATGATGTATGGAGGGAACCCTCCCTTTGAGCATCCAGCTCAGCACAGGTTGTTGGGGTGCCAAAAGGAGTTATGCTTCAGTACTGACCACTTCCTATGCTCCCAAATATCCCAAATATCTTTTTTTCAGTTGGAGTATAGCAGGCCTCAGATCCTCTGTATCCTTGACTCCAAAACCCTGCGACCTTGAGTCTCTCCTGTGGCTTTCCGCCAGAGGCTCCAAGTGTGACCATTCTACTCAGCTGCAGTGTAGAGCACATTTTTTGCATCTTGTCCTGTGTGGACTGGCTCAACGGCTACTGCACAGACTATCTCCTCTTTGATTGGTTCAAAAGCTTGCTGTTGCTCAGGACCCCTTGTAAAATTGTTCTTCTGAATCTCTTGATAGAAAGAGTTTACAATCAGACTGTAATCCAGAATATGCATTCTCCAGAAACATAATACCTAAACAATACCTGTTTCCTTTTTGTTAGTTGTTGGAGACATAGCCGTTATTTTATTGATCACATCCACAGGGATCTGATGATATCCATCT